>ML257829.1:0-54511 GCA_005239495.1 Nicotiana undulata | reverse complement strand
TACTCACCAGTTCATCGGCGTCGATATGGAACAGATACAGTGGAAATCGAAGAGAAGAAGATATGACAAGTGAACGAACGAGTAGTCAGCATCAAAGCAAGGAGGAAAGATGAAAATCAAAGACGAACCAGAAATGAAACACACAAGAGAAGAATCAGAAACTTACCAGCTCGTCTTTGTGGTGCGTGTACAGTAATAGCCATGGACAGGAACAAGATAGGGCTAGAGAGTGAAGAAACAAAGAAATCAGTAATGGAAAAGCTAAATCGAAACAAAAAGGAAACAAATGAGCTCAGATGGAGGGACTTACCAGCTTGGAGGCATCGATCTTGGACTGGCGTGACAACCAAGAGGAAGGAACTAGGGCAAACGAGTGAGAGTGAAGAGAGAAATGAAATGAAGTCTGTAAGGTTATTACAGATATACGGTTTTCTCGCTTGGGCTGTCTTTAAGACTTGGGCTCAAATATTCATATTGGCCCAAATCACTGGCTATTCAATTAGCTACACATTAAAGGAGTTGGGCCTGGGAGTTGAAGGAATTGGAATTGGGCCAATCAGAAATGGATGGCCTGGAAATCAAAGGGGCTACAAATGCAAGAGTAAAAATTGTTGTTGGCATATGCAGCAGTCATATTGGGCTACACAAGATAGGACTATTTTTAAAGTTTTCTAGCTATTTCTAGTATTTTTACAATTTGTCATTTCACTATTAGGCCTGACAAGCCCAATTTTGATACTAGTTCTTATGTAGATTCAAGGTATACCGTCCTAGTTAGTAGGACAACATTCATGTCTTTTTTTTCCTGGCTTTTATTATTAATAAAATAACTACTAGGCAATCAACCTAGTAGTATAATTTGCTAAAAAAAAATGATAAATTTTATTATAGCTTCATTCCCAGTATGATGATTAGTTCTTTAGTCAATATCCTCAAAAAAGTCTCCAACTTCTAAAAGAGTAATATTTGCAAGGCCTCAAAAATCATCATCTTTATATGCAGATGTGCCTGAGAATCATATTTGATTGAGGGACCTGCTTCATCATCATTATTTTGGAAGGTCAAGTGTGCCTCCACATTATTTTCTTTCTTTCTGAGAGAGATTTGATAAAGTTTGACAAAATGATCTGGCGTACGACAAATGCGTACCCAATGAACTTTCATATCATATCGGTGGCACATATTAATTTTACCTTTTGAGTGATTAATTTGAGAACCCTTATTATTTTCCTATTTATTTCCACCATAATAACGATAATTGTTTCGTCCCCTGCCATATCTACGTCTACGACCATATCCACGACCACGGTAATTATTTTGTTTTCTTTTAAACTTATCATATGATGCTACAACATTCACTTTTGGGAATTGAGCTGACCTAATGTGATGGGCTTCATGACTTTTTATTAATAAAGTATTATTCTGCTCTGCCACAAAGTAGGCATCTGATTAACTCAGAATATTTCTTAAAACCTTTTTCACAGCATTGTTGTTGTAGCACCACATTTGAAGCATAAAAAGTAGAAAATATTTTTTCCAATAAGTCCTCATCTGTGATAGTGTCTCCACATAATTTTAATAAAAAAAAAACCTACTTTAAAGATAGCAGAATTATACTCACTTGTGATTTTAAAGTCTTGAACCTTAAATTTATCCATTTATACTGGGCTTTCGATAGTACCCTAGGTTTTAGGTGATCATATTGATCCTTTAAATTAATCCATAATTCAAGTGGATCTTTTATAATTAAATATTTAATTTTTAATCCTTCATGTAGATGATGACGAAGGAAAATCATGACCTTCACTTCAGTCTGATTTGATGCTTCATTTCCTTGTATAATAGTATTTCCAAGACCTTTAGCATCAAGATGAATTTCTGCATCAAGGATCCATGACAAAATAATTCTTCCCGGTAATGTCAAGTGCCACAAATTCAAGTTTTGATAAATTAAACATGACGAAAGCTATAAAAGAAAGTCAATAAATTAAAAATAATAATGTCATTTTTAGTGAAGAAGTTTCATTTGAAAATTTTGTAATAAGAATCAAAACTTTTGCTTCAAAAATACCTCAAAACATAAATGTCAATAGCAGATATGGGAAAGAAAAATTTATACTATCATCATATCACTAAAAGAAGTCACATTTTTGTCCATATATGCATAAGTTATTGCCATATAGAAAAACTGTGAGTAAAGTTTTCTATCAGTCTTTCAAGACCAAATATATATGTACTTGTTTAATACTATTTTCTCAGCATATATCTAAAAACATTATGCTAGATGTCACTATTAAAGTTAGTTCATTTTGTTGCGGGTCTGGGGGATTTGAAATCACAACAGATTACACCAAATGCTAGTAAATCTTAAGCCAAATTCTCTCAAAGAAAATAACTACACCACCTCCTTTAACTTTCTGTTTTCTACAGTATAAACAAGGGAACTTATGAAAATTTTCCAACGTGCCACTTAACATCATATGCTATGAATCTGGAGGTGCTAATGCTTGTGTCATATAATAATAATAATATTATTATTATTGTTATTATTAATTATATAAGAATTAGATCTATAACATACCTGAAGGAGAAAATCAAACTCGATGCAAGAATAATTAGAGACTCGTACCGATAACGTAATATAAAATAAAAGTAATTTAGTAAAATATAAATAAGATCAGAGATAAAAAGGAGTATTTCACTACATTTGATATGTCCTTTACAATATGGTTACATGCCAATTTATATAAAAAGGTCAAAAACGCAATAGTAAGATAGTGCAGGGAATGAATATAAAGTGTGAAAACCCATTCACAAACTATTCATAGACATTCATTCACCTACTATTTACAATAATCCTCCGTTTCAAATTAGACTTCAAATTAGACGAGATACTTTCTTTTTTAGCATGTTTCAAAATAAATATAAATTTGAAAATAATTTAATTTTAAATTCTTCATTTTACTCATTTTATCTTTAATGAAAAACATTTATAATCACACAAATATCATGATCCCACAATATTTTTACCCCTTACGTTTTGAAGATCACAAGTTTGAAAAGTATTTTTTTAAACAACTTAACTCGGACAATCTGTAGCTTGGCAGTTTATCGAATGTGTCTTTATTTTAAATTTCTTGTAGTATAAAGGATCATCGCATCGGTCAAAAAATAAGAAAGGAAAAAATTGGGTAGCACACTTGTTATGACGTGGAGGTCCCAATGATGTATAGCATTTCTGATGACGCGCAGCACCCAATAGCCTCTCTCCACGACAGCAACAACACGCAACCGGCCAATTCGAGTCACCATCTTTATCTCCATTAACCATTTCCTATCACCCTTCCTTATGTGCAACAGGTTGCACCATTAACCAGTCAAACTTTACCCCCTAAGATAAATACTTGTACCACTGAACGGCTCAGAAGAAAGAGATCGAACAAATTCTAACGCCTGAAGCTGAGTGGTTTTTGATCATCAAATAGGAAGAAGCTATGTTTGTGTTGGATTGGTTCTACGGAGTGTTAGCATCACTAGGATTGTGGCAGAAGGATGCGAAGATATTGTTTTTAGGACTTGATAATGCTGGCAAAACCACTTTGCTTCATATGTTGAAAGATGAGGTTCTTTTTTCTTTTTTAAAATATAAGTATATTCATGGAAGAATAGCTAAAACACAACAAATAGAACTAAATGACTATATAGGCAATACGAACTCTTATTTGTTACATTATGTATTTCTGCTTAGAGAATTAACTATCAGAATTTATGGGATTAATTTTCTATTTTTAGAATCAAATGGGTCTTAATAGATGGAAAAATCTCTACTTTTATTTGTCTTAAATGTTAAACTATTTATTATCCCAAGTTTGGCCGCATAATTCCTCGGTCATAAATTATTGATATGTTTGTTCACATGTGGAGCTAATTTTTAGTGATATGTTTTAAGTACATGGTTTTTGTAGATAGAGATAATAAAAGTGTTTTATATTGAGGACCAGTTCAAATGTTTTATTAGTATAACTATTGTGCTTAATAAGGATTGGTGTTGTATTGCTGATTATACTCATGTTAACATTGATGCAGAGATTGGTGCAGCATCAACCTACGCAATACCCAACATCAGAGGAGTTGAGTATAGGTAAAATTAAGTTCAAGGCTTTTGATTTAGGAGGACACCAAATTGCTAGAAGAGTCTGGAGAGACTACTATGCCAAGGTGAATAATTTACATTGTTAAAGCAGTTTACTCATTTACTTATTTTGTTTACTTACCTTCAAATGTTGAGTATGGGCTAAAGCTTTTATATTTTTCAGCTGTTCGTAGTGCAGTTGAAATGAAATTTGAGTTTGATTTCTAATGGAGTAACATAATTCCCCTTATCAACCGCATAGATAAATAGAAAGAAATTTTGTAGAAAGAGGGCTGATAACATTTCCTGGTCATATTACTGCACTAGTGCACTTCTTTTGGCTTTGCTATGTGCTTCATTTAGGGATCAAAGCACCCTTTCACAGCTTGAGTAGCGAAGAGAAAGGAATAGAGATACTCGTTATTGGTTGTCAGTTCTATTTATTGTGTTTCCTTTGGTCAAACACTTTCCTATTGCTCAAGTATCACTTTGAGGTGGAACAAATATAACAATGCTTTTGAAGGTTGTCTGGTATCAGTTTGACCTTGTCTGGGGTCTCAATTTACGAGTAGGACACTTAGTAATGTGTATTAAAAATGCACTTTTTTGTTTGGTAAACATGGACAAGCTGTATAATCTACCATGAAATGGGAAGAAGCATATCTTGAACATTAGGAGAATAGTCTTATGATGAAATAATTGCCAATTTGAATTATGATAATGTCACAAAAGGACTTTGCATGTGAACTTTGAAGATACAAGTCATCACGGACATGAAAGATTTCGGTTTAGGCTAGATTCTTTTGTGTAGTGGAGAATCTTTTAGAACTTGCACTGTCGACTCATATGTAAAATTGAGATTTTTACAATGCAGTTCTATGGAACATTATGTCGTTGAGGATTTAAACCGTCGTGTTGAATGTGTATATGGTTACTCTGGTGTTTTAAATATATGGCAAGCTATGGAAAATGTTGTGTCATTCTCTACTTGCTTATGACATCAATCATTTTGGGCTTATGGTGGATCAGTCAAGTTATATGTGACATTTTGGCTTTAATAAGGGTCAAGTCTGTGCATCATTAGCTTCAAGGTTTTTAGTAGGTCAGTATTGACATGGATATTTGCAAGTCTGTTGTAATAGTTTCCCAATCCAGGTTTTCCATACTCTACTACTGCTTGACAAGCACGTTTTTCCATTTGTAGGTGGACGCTGTTGTTTACCTTGTTGATGCTTATGACAGAGAGAGGTTTCCCGAGTCAAAGAAGGAATTAGACGGGCTTCTCTCAGATGAGTCATTGGCAAATGTCCCATTTCTCATACTGGGAAACAAGATTGATATATCATACGCTGCTTCAGAAGACGAGCTGCGTTATCACTTGGGCCTAACCGGTGTGACCACCGGCAAGGGTAACGTCAACCTCGCTGGTACAAATGTCCGTCCGATTGAGGTGTTTATGTGCAGCATTGTGCGCAAGATGGGATATGGTGAGGGCTTCAAGTGGATGTCACAATACATCAAGTAGGAGAGTTTACCACAAAGTACTTGTTGGCAAATTTCATCTTTGTGATTCCAACCCATTGGCGGGGAAGGGGGGCAAGAACAAAGTGAATTT
Source organism: Nicotiana undulata (assembly GCA_005239495.1). Classification (NCBI taxonomy): domain Eukaryota; kingdom Viridiplantae; phylum Streptophyta; class Magnoliopsida; order Solanales; family Solanaceae; genus Nicotiana; species Nicotiana undulata. The sequence goes on along the minus strand of ML257829.1, from coordinate 48,764 downwards.
TTCCCAATCAAGAAAAGGTTTATCTTGGAACAGAGGACGTATGTCTGGATAGAAAGACTAGCTTTTTAATATCTTCTTTCTAGTTATAGGTTATCTTCACTCTTTCCGTGTCTTTATAGATCTAATCTCTCTGTATTGTATATAATGCCCTTAGCAGAAGGGAAAAAAAGATATACAGAACGGTGTGTTCTGGTAGGAACTATGTATGAGGAAAGCACAATAACTAAAGCAGGTAATCCTATCAATCTAGCTATTTCAGTGGTCTCATCCTGCCAGTTTGGCTCGCTTCTTGGGTAAAGTCAGGCGTTGCCAACACCTCTTGAGGGGTAAATATTTTACTTTTATTATTTAGGGACAGTAAAGTTTCTTAATTTCCTTTAAATACCTTGCCAAATGCAAGAGATGAATAGCCCTGCTTTTATGAAATAAAAATTAGGTTATTTATACAACTTTAACGCATGCAGGCTTGTTTATATCTAATCTAAAGCTCCAAATGCCTTGCCAATATCAATAACTACTTTTAATGAAGGAATGTTAACTAATCCTCCATTAGAACATCAAGGAAAATATTTCTTCACTCGGAGTATATTCTAAACTAAGAGTATTCCTCCTGCAAATCCGTGCCCATCGTTGGTTGCGCTTGTAACCTCTAGGGGACCATCACTTTGCTTTTCTGATGCTTTGCGCCACTGAAAAGCTAAGACCTTCAAAGTTTAAAATTCCTATTAGTGATTTATAATGGCTATATCAGGAGGTTAAAAATCGTTAGCTGGGATTAATTTGGCTTTTATTGGTGCACACACTTTAAAATATCATTGATTTAATTCATCTCATTTCGAATTACCCTCTGAACTTGAAGCTTATTAGCCCATATAAATGTCATGGATAATATAATTGAACTAACTAATCCTTTAAGTTAGAAGGTCCAGCTTCATCTTGTTGGGTTGCACATGGTGAGTCCACCTTATTTGTGCAGGTCCTTTGATGTTCATGCCACACATCAAGTGACGTGGCATGAGAAAACAAATCAAAGACCATTAAAATTATACCAATGTATTTGTGCCGTTGCATCCAAAACCAATATTCAAGACTATCATTGAGGTGTTTATCTGTAACGACTCGGCCGGTTGTTTTGAGTGTTGTAGGCTCGTTCCCCCATTTACTACTTATTTTGTGCTCAATTGTTGTTATGTGACTTGCCGGGGTGGTTGGTTTGGTTTCGGAGATGTTTCGGAATGAATTGGGACACTTACTCCCAAGGTTGGAAGCTTAAATTGAAAGAGATGACCGGATGTTGACTTATGTGTAAACGACTCCGGAATGGAGTTTTGATGGTTCTGATAGCTCCGTAGGCTGATTTTAGACTTAAGAGTGTGTTCGGATAATGATTTGAAGGTATGTAGATGATTTTGGTTTGAATTGGAAAAGTTGGAAAAATGAAAGTTTGGAGATGAGAAGTTTGACCGAGAATTGACTTAGTGGTTACCGGGCTCGGATTTTGGTCCCGGAAGTTTGAATAGGTCCGTTTTGTCATTTATGATTTGTGTGCAAAATTTGAGGTCAATCGGAGTTGTTTTGGTATAATTCGGTGTAAGTTTTGGAAGTCGGATGTTCATAGTTTCAATAAGCTTGAATTGAGTTGTGATTCGTTGAATCGATGTTCTTGGATGTGATTTAAGGCTTCGAGTAAGTTCGTATTGTATTTTTAGGACTTGTTGGTATGTTGGGATGGGGTTCCGGGGACCTCGAGTGTGTTTCATGTGAGTTTTGAACAAGTTTGGGCATTTTAGCACTTTGATAATGTTCCGGAGTAGTTGAAGTGCAGGGGGGCACAATTTGGAGTGCTGAGGCAAAGCCTCTTGTGCGGTCGCAAACTCCTAGAGTGTGGAGGCAGTGGAAAATGTGCGGACCCCGGGGGGAAATCCACATGTTTGATGGTTTGACTTCGGAAGCTTATATCTTTTAATCTTTAAGAAATTTGGAGATGATCCAAAAATGAAAGTTGTATCCCTTTGAGTCCAATTTCCAAAAATTTAAAACTTTCTTCATTTGGACATTTGCACAAAACGTTATTATCAATTTACTGAAGCTTGGTAATGCAGCTGCTGCTGAAGTACGACCGCACAATTTGGATCGCGACCGCGAAACTTGGAAGTGCGGACCACACAAAAATAGTACGGTCAGCGCTTTGGGAGATCAGATACGATACCATATAAACGAGGGTTTCATCTCATTTTTCATTTTTGGATATAAAGAGCTCGGTTTGTGGCGATTTTTAATAGGTTTTTCAAGAAATTCATCTGGGTAAGTGATTCTAACTCGGTTTTGGAGACACTACACGAATCCATTGTTATTTTCATCATTTAATTAGTAATTTGAGTTGGAAATTTGGAAAAAATTGTAGAAACCTCATAGGCTTTAATTTGAGAATTTGAAGGTCGAGTTGTGATCGGATTTGAGTAATTTTGGTATGGTTGAACTCGTGGTTGAATGGGTGTTCAGATTTTGTAACTTTTGTTGGGTTCCAAGGCGTGTGCCCGGGGTTGACTTTTGAGTTGACCTTTTGAATTTTGATTAAGAACTTAGCTTTTTCATATGAAATTGATTCCTATAGCTTATGTTGATCGTATCGAGTTATTTGTGGCTAGATTCGAGGCATTTAGAGGCCGATTCGCGAGGCAAGGTTTGTTGGAGTAGAGATTTGCACGGTTTAAAGTAAGTAACAATTTTAACTTGGCTCTGAGGGTACGAATCCCTGAATTACATGTTATGTGATTGGTGTTGAGGTGACACACATATTAGGTGACAGGTGTATGGGCGTGCACCGTAGAAATTGTATTCCGGTTGATTTCATGATACTGTGTAGTCATCGGACCTTGTAGTCATTCATGTGATCTCTATGTTTTAGAGTAATTGGGCTACCGATTTATGTTAGGAATCATGTTAGACTATATGTTTATCCTACTGAGACCTACTGTGGTCATTTCTTTTGTTTTATTATTTTCTAGATGGCAATTTTGTACTCAATCACATCCATTATTTGCATATCATATCACCTATTACTATTATTGTCGTGTTATATATCATTGTTTGGGATAATTAGCATGAGATTTGTGAGCCCGAGAGACAGGAGAGATTGATGACTGAGTTGGGGCCTGAGAGTCGTGTTGTGAGTGAGATTTGTGGATCTGGTTGCATGACGCAACAAGCCTTATGGCTATATATGGTTTGGGTTGCACGCCGTAACAAGCCTTATGAATATATGTGGATTGGGTCTCGCCGCAACAAGCCTTATGGCTATACGTGGATCAGGTTGCACGCCGCAGTAGGCATCGTATAGTGCTGAGTGACTAAGCGTGACGAGCTAGAATTGAGACAGTAATATTGAGTGCTCTGAGAGTGTCACTAAGTGAGGTTTTCATTGTATTGCATCACATACGATATTCATATTGGCATACAGATATAGAGATGTCATATTCCTCATATAAGTCGCTTTTGGCATATTTCATCCGTGTTGAACTTGACTGTTAAACCTGGAAGCATGTCTACATTTTTTGTATTGTTAAACTCTATATTTGTACTATATTGGTTGAGCTTGTCACAGCTTTCAATTCAAAGGTTAGACTTGTTACTTATCGAGTTGGTTGTACTCACGCTACACCCTGCACTTTGTGTGAATATCTAGGTATTTTCGGGCATGGTAGTTGTTGATCTTGGAGTTTTTACTTGTTCGGAGATCATCGAAGTAACTGCTTTGGCGTCCGCAGACCTTGACTCTCCTCCTCTATATCTTAGTTTTACTTATGTTGTTCTACCTTTCTATACGGTGTTTCAGACTATGTTATTGTGTAGATGCTCATGTACTCAGTGACCCCACGATTTTGGAAAAATTGTATTTGAGTCGCAGTTGTTTATATCGGCTATGTATGAGAGTTATTACTGTTAAACTTTCTTCATCTTATTTTAATACAAAATGCCTAGTTTTATTGTGAATGTCGACTTGCCTAGTTCTGTGATAGGAGCCATCACGACTTGTTAAGTTTTGGGGTCGTGAAAAGTTGGTATTAGAGCCTATGTTACATACGTCACGAGTCATGAGCAGGTTTAGTAGAGTCTTGCGGATCGGTACGGAGACTTCTATGCTTATCTTCGAGAAGTTGCCGAACCCTTAGGAAAAACTTCACTTTCTTGTATTTTTGTCGTGCAAATTTGTTGATTCCGGGAACTAAACTTTTGTTAATTCTCTCACAGATGGCGAGGACACGTGCTACCAGACCGGGCGGATGGCCACCACTACCACCATATAGGGCCACGAGAGGTCGAGGTGCAGCTCGTACAACAGCTAGAGCAGCACCTGCAGACCCACTAGTTGCTCTAGCTCAGGAGCAGGTTCTAGATGTGGTTGAGCCAGTGGGACCAGCTGAGGCGCCAACTATGCCCATCGTGATTCCAGGCCTTCAAGAGGCTCTTGCCCAGATTGATAGCAACACGATAGGGGTCCGAGAACTACTAAAGAAAATCAAGAAACATGCGGAAGCTAAAAGAAAAATAAAGAAACAAAAAATACGGAAAATTAAAGATAGATTGAATTCAAGAAAGAGTTTCTTGAATTCAAGAAGTCTATTCTTGAAGTTGAATCCTAACAACAACAATTAGCTAACAAAGAACTAATCGCCTTTGGTAGAGACTTAAAAACAAGAAATAGATTGTGAAACCCGACTCTTTAGAATAACAAGAACAACAATAAGCCTAAACTTATCACCTTTCTTGAATACCTAGAAGTGATCTAATATTTCAAAAGAATTTAATCTTACCACCTTAAGTTGAGTCTTGAAGGTTGAAGAATAAATCCAAGAGTAGCCACACACAAAAGTGCAAGAAAAATCTCACAATCTTTATTGATATTGTCTATCATAATCTAAGTCTAAAAACAAAGAATACACCCTTTTATATAGAGAGGGGTCACGAACTTCTACCAAAAAAATAAGTAAATAAAGTCCTAAACTACTTTGGACACCAAGTCCAACTACCTTAGGAAAAGAAAAATACTAGGAAGCAAAAATCAAGTCATTCTTGGAAAGTAATTCCAAAAATATTAGTAAAAGGAAAACATAACCTTAAGTAACTAGGAAAGCAATAAATATAGCTCCATAATATATGGAAATAAGTCCCAAACCAATCTTGATAAAATCTTGGAAATCTTGAAGGAAATTTGCAAGCAACTTGGCACCAACTTGCACTCAACATCCAGCACGAATATTGTACCATTCTTGGACATCAAGTAAGTCATTTTTTATTCTATAAAACGTGACTTTACGTAGGACTTCATGTGCTGCAAGTTTGGACACATTTTAGGTGATAAATTGGTCAAACAGTGGCCTGATTTGGAACCTTCTTCAGAGGATGTTTCTTGGGATCTAATCACATCTTCATGGACATGAATTTGGGCCATAAAATAAATATAACACCTAGATAACTCATATCCTTTATCCTTAAGCTCTTCCTCCCAACTAACAACTTCCTTGATCGTTCGTGAAGTCCAATGACCTTGTTTTACAAATTTTTAGCTTGAGATCTTTTTAAAGGCCCTCTTTGAGATTCCAAAGCTTCATACTTGTCCTTGAATAGATTTGAGCTTCCTAGGATGCTATCATTCCCCTCTTATTGAAGAAAATTCGTCCTCGAATTTCGACCTTGCAAGAAAACGAAGACAGGCACTAGTAAATGACATCCACTAATCTGAAAAAATGGTAAGAATAAAACAAGATAGTGACCATGTGTCCACTTAATCCAATTAAGCCTAATATGTGTAAATACTCCTTTATAAAGCATATGGACATCATCATCCCAATAAAATTTATGCTTACTTAGATTTGTCCCATAAAAACCTCTCTTAAGGTAGTCAAAAAATGTGCATGACCATGAAATTAAAAAAGATTGGTCACACATCCATTTAAAATAAGTATATCTACCTCATGTATCAAATAAGACACTTTTATGATATAGCCAAGTATCAATTATAAATCTCATGGATTCTTCTACATGTAAGTTATTCAAAGAAGCACATAATTTTACAAGAGGGTCAGAAGAACCCATAATTCTCAAAATAAAAGTTTCAATACATTCAAGCTCATGATTATAACTTTCCAAAATAATATTCTCAACATTAAAGGTTTCTAAACAATTGCTCAACTGTCACAGAAAGAGTCATAGATAAGCTCATGAAAGAGTATTTGATCACTAACGTCACAATAATCATGCATAGCCTCTTTACTAGTATCAAATACTTTTACACGCTCACAATCAACATGAAAAGAAGAATGGCTTCCTATCACACAACAAAACGCACATTCTGGCAATTTATCACATGAAAACTCATTTCCAAGCCTCTTCTCATAAATTTCATGCCTCTTTCCACCAAGTTCGAACATATAATCATCGATGTCATATTCAATTTCAAAAGGAAGCAAATTACTCTTGCACTTGAACTTAGATATTACAGTTAATAACTTGATATGCATCAAAACATCATCATCCACAAAAATTATAAAGTCACCAATATAAGAAATAAGAGTATAGTCCATTACCTCCAAAAACACCTTAGGTGTTCTAGAAAGGTCAAGAATGTGAATAAACCAATTATACATACCATACTTGGACTTATTTACTAATGGAACAACATCACCTTTTATTCTTTTATGCAATGGCTCTAGCTTAGCAATGCTTTTCGGGAACTCCATGTTATAAACCTGTAAATAAGGATCAAAAGAGTCAAAAGGTTCAATAACAAAGAAATTAACCAAGCTTTTATCATCCATCATCCCACAAGAATTGATTTTGCCAAATTCATGTTGGAATCCAATTGGATCATTTGCCACCATCTCTTGCATCTTACATCCCCTTTCAAAAGGTCTTTCCACACTTGACTGCACAAAATCACAAGAACTAATACAAGAAAGAGTTAATGGGTTAGGAAGTACAGAATTCTTTTTCTTGCTTACACTCTCTTTGATTTTTATCACAAGACTAATTTTTTCCTCACCCTTAGCCTCTTTTATCTCACTAAAGTTTTTCTCTTTTTCTTCGCTCAAACCCTCTTGTTTTTCTCTCTCTACCTCACAGACTTTTCTTATCTCATTGCCCTCTCTCCCTTCTTTCCTCTCAAGCTTACTCTTTTCCCTCATTGACATCCCACTCTCTTCACTCAACACAACCTCTCACTTTTCCTCTCTTGGGATGTCAACATGCACTCCCTTACTCCTCTCATTCTTTTCTCTCTCATATTTTTCCATATTCTCTTTAACAGTATTTTCGTCTTCCCAAATTTGTGAGGGAGTCAAAAGCCCAAGAATGAGTTTCTTCCCGTTAACCTCAAAAGAGTATCTATTTTTTTCCATGCTATATGAAGCTCTTCTGTAGACATACCATAGCTTTACCAACAAGATATGATAATTATTCATGGGAATCACATCACACCAGATCTCATCCTCATACCTTCCAATAGAGAATACACTACAAAAAATGGGTAAATAGCGGAGGTTACAATTGCAATTTGCGGAGGTCATGAACCTCCGCTATTTGCTGTCACGGCGGTTGAGCAGACCCCCGCAGTAAGCATTGCCACTATTAATTGTGGCAGTTAAATGCGGAGGTTTCCCGAACCGCCGTGACAGCAAATAGCGGAGGTTCATAACCTCCGCAAATTGCAATTTTTAACCTCCGCAATTTCATAAGCGAAAGTAGATTATTATTTTTAAAATTTAATATTTTTTTGAGTGTAGGGGTTGTATATCCCCGCAATTTCCTATGTGTACACCATAGGATCTAAACAATTTCTCTTTGGGGGTTTCAATTATCCATATCTATTTTTAAATCTATTATAGAATTGATTTTTATCATCAATTTGCCATACCCTTTCTCTAATATCAATTGAAATATTTATGCTTAAACCAAAACATTAAAATTAAGAAACATCAATATTTCATTAACCATGAAAAATACTATGACAGAGTAGTTCATATGTCATCAAGCTAAATTAGAACATAGTTAACCGTCTATATTAGTAAGCTATTACATTGTCCTAATACATCCATTTCAATCAAATTGAATCTCAATGGTCACCGGGATTACTAGCGTCAGAAGATCTGCTTGCATCCGTCGGTGAAACGGGTCCACTACCTGCATCACTTGGCTGCAGCAAAAAGTATAAAAAGGAAAACACAAAGTTCAGCTTCAATTGTGAAGGATTATTCAGAAAAAAAGTAAAATTCCAAACCTACTTTATAAGGTACTATGAAATCAAAACAAGTTCTTTCCTTACACCAAAAATAAAAGAACTTAGCATATCGTTGTAGGAGTAGAAGCAAAGATCCCAGCAAATTGTTCTGGTATTGACCCTTCCTTCATTATCATGTATGCTTTGAGAGTATTCATCAATTGATTGTACTTCTCTTGGCATCCAGAAGAAGAACATCCAACATTATTACTCACAATTCTAATATTACCAGGACGAAGATTTGTCTCTCTGAAAGTATTGCTTGGAGTAGCTCCTAATCCCAAACATCTCACCCTTCCAGGATGTTCTTTGCCTAGCACCTTACCAACAACATCATTTGGAGAAATTTCAGACTCATCCACTGTACTTTCACTCATTGCTAGCTCAATTTTTTCCTAAACACAATACATATAAAAAAATATCTATTAGAATTCATTGGAATTGGAATGAAGTAGACTCAAGCTTCAACGGACAGAGTCCAATAATATACCCTTAACAAACCCACAAGCCCATTGAACAGCCTGATCATAAAAATGATGATATTAAGCAACGGATATCCGCACATTGGAGACGATAGTATAAATGACTTATTGCACTCCGACTATGTTCAGACAGGGACAAAGGATCCTACCGATAATGCTAACAGTGAGCTTAAAGATGTTGTAGTCAGTTCAGATCTATCACACGAGGAGAAGCCAGAAAACAATTCAGTTAATGTTCAAATAGAGCAAGAAGCTAAGATGGATCGGCTATACAAAGTGTCACCAGACGCATCTCCAAGGTGTCAGTGAATCCTAAGAAGATCAAAAGTGAAAAAAGTGGTTCAAATCCCAAGCGTCATTCCTCATCTGCTGGCAAAAGGTCTCCTTCGAAACCAATCCATGGTTCAGGTACAGCTAGTTCGGAACAATTACCTAAGGATCATAAAAATGGGAAGCGGCGGAATTCTTTTGGTTCAGCAAAAGCTGGACAAGTTGAACATCAGGAGCCTAGAGATAGCGGTAGTAGCAGTTCTCTCCCAAGTTATATGCAAGCAACAAAATCTGCAAAAGCCAAAGCTCTCCCAAATGGCTCTCCGAGATCTAGTCCAGATGTCCACAATAAAGATGAATTCATTAAAAAGAGACACTCACTTCCCGGTTCAAATGGTAGGTACAACACGAGTTCAAATGGTAGGTACAACACGAGACACTCCTCTTTCTACTAGACCTTTGGGATGGGCTAAAAATATTAACACGAGTATACCCTTAACAAACCAAATCAGACATGTAGGTACAAAATAAATCTAAGTAAAGGAGAAAAGAAATACATACTTGTTGAAGTCCCATGTCGAAAAAAGATGCAAGGTAAAGTTTGTGACTTACACATATTTCTTTTGCCTCCTCATTTACATATGATCCATCTTGTTTCGTATGTGTAGCAAGATAAAGTTGTGCTCGTCCAGGTTTACTCCTTATCTCAGCCATCTATGCATGAAAACAAAATAAGTTAGAATAGTTTAATAAAATTAAAAGAAATAGATACAATATCTAAAATTTAAATAGTAAAGTAAGGTAAATAATGTAACATCTTTCACCATTTCAGCCCTTCTTCTAGAATTAGGTTTGGAGTCACCGGTGTGTGGAACTGTTTGTTTCTTCCGGTTTTCAGCATTTCTTTTACACATATTCTAACAATAAGATACATTTCAGTCAATTATATACATGAATAATCATATTTTTATGCATTTCAATGTGACGTTTCAGAAAAATACTTGAGTTTCTTCTTTATAACGGTAGTTCACAAAGGGAGGGAGTCACATAAGGATAGACATGTAAACAAGGATCTGTTTGGTTTGGATTATGTAAACAACTCTGATTATTCAAGTAAACGTCGGAGAACTAGCAATCTATTGATTAGAAAAGGTGATTTCTACACATGATAACTAACATTGAGTTTAAAAATTCCAAACCAAAGAAATAAACATAGGAAAAAGAGTCAGTAGATAGTCCTCTTCAGCATCAAATCCAGTACAAACAAGGAGTGTAAACATACCCCACAAGACATATGCAAGTAATTGTGCAAAAACGAATCCACATATGCATGATCAAGTGAAAGTCACAGGCTCCTTTTCTGTTACATTTCTTAGATCCAGACTATTTACAGCTTTGAAATAAGGAGCTTTGACTGAAAAGCCAACTAGCCACCTACATTCCTTGACCAGGACAGATTTTTTCCAATGTGGCATGAAAGGTAACAGCTTTTGCTGCACCACGTGGTCCTACAACGGCCCCTACTGGTTAGATACTAGCGTATTGATCACGGGGGCCTGTCCTATTGTTTGTCAAGCAAGGATGAGGGACTGCTGAGGCAGCAGGGGCGACTATAGGGGCTGAATCTGATCCAGTTTCTGTTTGATAAATCTGCTTAATAAGCCACTATGGCAACAAATATAGAAGGATCAGCTACTGGTGCCATGCTGTAATTAGGAGCACCTAACAGAGCTGGTAGTTGGCTACTTGGCGTAAACGGGCTTACCACAGGAGCACTAACATGCAAGCTATATATATACCATATGTCAAAAGGCTAGCTAGAAATATCAGAAACAATTCAACATATATGCCTATACAACAACAAAAGTATAATGATTACATATTCCATCGACAGTCCAATGATGTGAAGATTCACGTTTACCACGCTTATTGGATGTTGTTTGTGCTGGTGTGGGATTAATTGGAGGTTGAAATGAAGGAGTTGTCTGTCCCGTGGCCTGAAATGAAGGAGTTGGCAGCACAGCACAGCAAAACCAATTTCTCCTTGATTTCTCTAAGAGAACATTATTTTGGGAGGAAGTGTAGAGACAAAATGCAGATTAAGTGTGTTCTACCTAGGGAGGCAAAAAGAAGTTACTTGCATATAGCAAACATGAAGAAAAGGATATACTATAATATCTTCATAAAAAAGCGACAAAAAAGAAGGACAAACATAATAACTCACGCATAAGAAGACCAGGCAATGTGAATTTTAAGCAAGTTCCGCACAAAGAATGAAAAGGAAATACAGCAGCTGAAAATTTTAAGTCGGGAGGACAAAAAAACGAGCTGATTTCCTTTTTTACAGACAACACAAATCTCCCTCAGCTAGCATAGTCAAGAATGCACCACCATGAAGTTCTCAACATATAACGAGCCAAGAAGAAAACTTTAAGCGAAGGAGTAATATACTACTGAGAGAAAGGAAACAATGAAAACCAAGTTAATGGAAAACAATCAAAACAAAGTTATCCGGTTTGATTTAACATACTCCAGTCATAAAGTGGTTAATAGCTCTATGCAAACTCCGGTTTTACTGCAAGAAAATGTAAGTATATAAAGCCCTTTACCTCTTAATGCCATTTGCTCAAATCAAGTACAAGCCAAGTTTTAACAATTACCCACAGGTCAAACATCTCAATTTTAAGGAAAAATCATTTACATCTCCTTTTCAAACATATTCTATGGTGTATAGAGAAGTCCTTTATTCAAAGGAATATTTTCAGGTGAGTATCTGAGCACCAAAAACCAGTTACTGCTGCATGATGTGTAACAAGTCCAACTCTTCAGTTTTAAAGCCAAATTTGCACTCTTCTTATCTGGCTTCTTTGCAATTAGAAATCTTCGCCTCAAATCCAACTTATTTTATCAGAAGCAGTAGCATCCATGCGTTTAACATTGATATCCAATTCAAAATCATACCCATGGCAGCTTTGCATAGGTTTATACTAAAAAAACTGACACCAACTATTAAAAAAAGGACATGCTAGCAATGAAAAGAAAAAAATATACATATGTAAGGAGCCAGTTTGTGTTATCATCAAAACAACTAGTTCTCTTCCCTCGGGTCTCTATCACACTATGTAAATATAAGCCAATTGACCATATATTGATACAATCTCATATAAAAGAAAAGAAAAATCAATTATTAGTTAGGTACTCGGTAAATATAGTGGTGGTGTAACTAATTTCAAGGTTCACCAGCAAACTAATAATGAAAAGAAACTAAACAACAAGCTAGCAATGAAAAGAAATCAGCAATTGGATTTGGCATGTATCTCAATATCATAATGGACGTTTTAGTCATCTTCAACAACTCAATTACCAAAACTATACAAGACTAGTGTTGAACAACTGCAGAATGACAATGGGACAGTACCATCAACAGGATATTTTAGGAGTCTGTTGAAATTCTTAACACAAACTTATTCCTAATAAGTAGTGGAAAGGCAAAAGTGTTGCAGAAGAATACATGCAACTTTTCCAAATACTTACCGAGAAATCTGTGCAAAATAAATTTAAAACCCCCTTAATTAACAAAGAGGTCGGCAGTTGCACAATCAAAAATACACCTTCTCACAAAGATAATCAAACCCACATCCAATTCAAAATCGATATAGCAACAATCTTTGAAGTCCCCACTACTACTAAATTATGAAATAATCAAACATATACAAAGCATCGCTAAGTTAAATCCACCTGAAAATAACCCATCAAGGTTCTCACAGAAAGGAATCCTCAAATTTAGAAAGCAGAGAAGCTCCCACCCTAACGAATCTTAACTGAAATCTACCTTAGAAAATGAAGAAACAGTAAATAAAAATGGAATACACTTACATTATAATACGATGAACAAATTAGGGATTTCTTGGTGGAAGGGTGTTCAAAGTTGATGGAATCCAATACTTTGTCCTTGTATTTCTTGTCAAAACAGAGCTCAAAATGTCGAGGTTTCTGAAAGGCGGAAGAAAGACGAGAAGAAAGCCAAGCATAAAGACGAGGAGAAAGGCGGAAATCAGAGAGAGATTAGAGTAAAATTGGAAAAAGGCGGGTTTATGAAAAGATTGGGGAAATGGGGGGGGGGGGGGGGGGGGGGGGGGGGGGGGGGAGTGTGAAATATTATTGGATAATTACCCGCTATTATTGTATAATTTTGCGGAAGTATTAGACCCCAGTAAATTGTATAATTTTGCGAAGGTTCTAAACCCCCGTAAATTGCATAAATTTGTGGAGCTGCAAAATTATAAAAGTTGTGGAGGTTAGTTATAACCTCCGCAAATAAACCTCCGCAAAACTATGTAAATTGCGGAGGTTAGTTATAACCTCCGCAAATAAACCTCCGCAATTTACCCGTTTTTTGTAGTGATAGTAATAACACTTTTTTATCTACCTTTACTCCTCTCAATATGTAGGGTTCAATATGGTCAACACAAGGCAAGTTCAATTTTTCAACCATATAAGAGTTAATTGAGTTATAGCCATATTCTTTGTCAATTCTAAGGGCACAAATCGCGGACATCACTTTAGCACTTGTTTGAAAAATAACTTTACCATTGGCTTCCTTCCATTCGCTATACTGTAAGTTTGACGTTTCAAGTTGTTGAGTCATAGCTCGCCTCCTTTCACGATAAGTACCTGTTTGAAACATCTTGAACAAAGATTAGAAGAATTATGTATCTCCAAGTTTCGTTTTTTCCTTCTAATACTCTCACATCTCTTGCTTTTTTCCACTCAAAGCAACTTTTGGTCGTTAATCTTTAAATTTATTAATAAACCTAACAAGTCACAATCATTTAGTGATAAAATTAAGGAGTTAGAAAGGAAAAAAGAAAGTGGAAGACCAAACCTAGAAAGAATAGGAATTGGTTAGTTTAAAACGAAAAAGGAAAAAATTTAAAAACCCCAAAACCCACAAGAATAGGGAAAAAGTTACATTAATTTAATATTCAAGAACTAGGATCCTCTTCTTGTTTCCTTACTTACTTAGAAACCAAACAACTATTCACTTTTGTTTTTTGCGCTGATTTTTTTTTTTCTTTTTTTTTTCTTGCTCAATAACCTCCCAAGATTATCAAGATTAAAATCTTGATTATCCTATGCTCTGATACCACTTGATAACAACACGATAGGGGTCCGAGAACTACTAAAGAAAATCAAGAAACATGCAGAAGCTAAAAGAAAAATAAAGAAACAAAAAATACGAAAAATTAAAGATAGATTGAATTCAAGAAAGAGTTTCTTGAATTCAAGAAGTATATTCTTGAAGTTGAATCCTAACAACAACAATTAGCTAACAAAGAACTAATCGCATTTGGTAGAGACTTAAAAATAAGAAATAGATTGTGAAACCCGACNAAATCCAAGAGTAGCCACACACAAGAGTGCAAGAAAAATCTCACAATTTTTATTGATATTGTCTATCATAATCTAAGTCTAAAAACAAAGAATACACCCCTTTAAATAGAGAGGGGTCACGAAATTATACCCAAAAAAAAACAAGTAAATAAAGTCCTAAATTACTTTGGACACCAAGTCCAACTACCTTAGGAAAAGAAAAATACTAGGAAGCAAAAACCAAGTCATTCTTGGAAAGTAATTCAAAAAATCTTAGTAAAAGGAAAACATAACCTTAAGTAACTAGGAAAGAATAAATATAGCCCCATAATATATGGAACTAAGTCCCAAACCAATCTTGATAGAATCTTGGAAATCTTGAAGGAAATTTGCAAGCAACTTGGCACCAACTTGCACTCAACATCTAGCACGAGTATTGTACCATTCTTGGACATCAAGTAAGTCATTTTTTATGCTATAAAACGTGAATTTATGTAGGAATTCATGGGCTGCAAGTTTGGACACATTTTAGGTGCTAAATTGGTCAAATAGTGGCCTGATTTAGAACCTTCTTCAGAGGATGTTTCTTGGGATCTAATTCACATCTTCATGGACATGAATTTGGGCCATAAAATAAATATAATACCTAGATAACTCATATCCTTCATCCTTAAGCTCTTCCTCCCAACTAACAACTTCCTTGATCGTTCCTGAAGTCCAATGACCTTGTTTTACAACTTTTTAGCTTGAGATCTTGTTAAAGGCCCTCTTTGGGATTTCAAAGCTTCATACTTGTCCTTGAATATATTTTTGAGCTTCCTAGGATTCTATCACAGATATTGACTGTTTGCACTCGCCTTGCTCAAGCGGTTTCAATCCCGGCAGCGCTAACAACTTCTCAGGCTGGGAGAGGTGCTCACACTCCCATCTCCCGTACTCCAGATTAGGTGATGCGAGGAATTCAGACAACGGGAGTACTACCAGCCTAGCCAGTTGTAGTTGTTCAGGCCCAGGTGCGTCCCATTATGAGTGATGAGGAGCAGAAGAGACTAGAGATTTTTGGAAGCGGCAAGCCTCCAACATTCAGTGGGCCTGAGTCTGAGGATGCTCAAGACTTCTTGGATAGGTGCCAAAGGATTCTTCAAATGACGGAAAATATAGAGACTAGTGGGGTATCATTTACTACTTTTCAGTTGACGAGGGCAGCCTTTAGATTGTGGGATGCCTATGAGTGGAGCAGGATAGCCGATGTTGCACCACTTTCATGCCACGATTCTTAATTCTCTTCTTGGAGAAGTTTGTGCCACCGACCCGTAGGGAGGAGTTGCGTAGGCGGTTTGAGCAGCTACGCCGTGAAGGCATGTCTGTGACCCATTATGAGATGAGATTTTCAAAGTTGGTTGTGCATGCGATCTGGTTGGTTCCCACATAGAGGGAGAGGATTAAGAATTCCATTGATGGCCTCAGCTATTAGTTGTGTTTTGTTGTGACTCGGGAGAATGCATCAGGTGCTAGATTGGACGAGGTGGTTGATATTATGCGGCGGCTAGAGTTGGCTCGTAGCAAGGAGCGTGAGGATAGGGAGGCCAAGAGGCCTCATGGTTCGGGTGGTTTCAGCGGTGTTCCTTCTAGGGGCAGTCCTACCACAGCAGGGTCGTCCCTATAGGCCCGCTCAGATGGCTCGTCTAGTTCATCGTGGTGCATCAGATATCCATGGTTCATACAATGCTTGCACGGGGCAGTCATCTCTTAGTGCTCTCCCAACTCAGAGTTCATCTCGTGCTCCTTCAGTTCAGGGTTCATCTGCACCAGGTTCTTCTAGCAGTTATTCTGGTTCTCAAGGTCCGATTCAATCCCCGACACCATTGACGGATCAGGGTTGCTACGAGTGTGGGGATCTTGGACATATCAGGAGGCAGTGTCCCCATCTCTTGGGAGGTCCAGTTCAGCAGAGGGGCCAGGCAATGACTTCTTCACCAGTTACTTCACCACCCGCGCAGCCAGCTCGGGTGGGGATCAGACAGCTAGAGGTCGCCCTAGAGGGGGAGGTCGACCAGGTGGCGGATATGCTCAATTCTATGTTATTCCTTCCAAGACAGAGGTCGTTGCTTCGGACGCAGTGATCACATGTATTGTCTAAGTATGTCAAAAAGATGCTTCTATATTATTTGACCCTGGTTCCACTTATTCGTATGTATCATCATATTTTTCTCGTTATTTGGATATGCCCCGTGAGTCCTTAGTCTCACATATTCATGTATCTACGCCGGTGGGCGATACTATTATTGTGGAGCGTGTGTATCGGTCATGTGTAGTAACTATTGGGGTATTGGAGACTAGAGTTGATCTCTTATTGCTTAGTATGATTGATTTCGACGTGATTTTGGGTATAGATTGGTTGTCTCCGTGTCATGCCATTTTGGATTGTCACGCTAAGATCGTGACGCTGGCAATGCCGGGATTGCCGAGGATCGAGTGGAGAGGTTCTCTAGATTATGTTTCCTACAGGGTGACTTCATATTTGAAGGCCCAATGGATGGTTGGGAACGGGTGTTTGTAATATTTGGCCTCTATGAGAGATGTTAGTGTTGATACTCCTACTATTGATTGTGTTCCGGTAGTGCGAGACTTTCCAGATGTGTTTCCTACACACCTGTCGGGCATGCCACCCAATAGGGATATTGATTTTGGTATTGACTTGGTGTCGGGCACTCAACCCATTTCTATTCCTCTGTATCATATGGCACCAGCATAGTTGAAGGAATTGAAGGTGCAGCTTCAGGAGCTCCTTGATAAGGGTTTTATTAGGCCTAGTGTGTCCCATTGGGGTGCGTCGATTCTGTTTGTGAAGAAGAAAGATGGTACTATGTGGATGTGCATCGACTATAGGCAGTTGAAAAAAGTTACAATCAAGAACAAGTATCCTTTGTCACGCAATGATGATTTATTTGACCAGCTTCAGGGAGCGAGGGTCTTCTCTAAGATTGATTTGAGGTCTAGGTATCACCATTTGAAGGTTTGGGACTCATATATTCTGAAGATGACATACAGGACCACCTATGGTCACTATGAGTCCCTTGTAATGTCTTTTGGGTTGACCAACGCCCAAGCAGCATTCATACATCTGATGAATAGTGTATTCCAGCCATATCTTGATTCGTTTGTCATAGAATTTATTGATGATATCCTGGTGTACTCACGTATCCAGGAGGAGCATGCACAACATTTGAGATTGTACTACAGAGGTTGATGGATGAGAAGCTTTATGTCAAGTTCTCCAAGTGTGAGTTTTGGCTTAGTTCGGTGGCGTTCTTGAGGCACATAGTGTCCAGCGAAGGGATTAAGGTGGATCCAAAGAAATAGAGGCGGTTCAGAGTTGGTACAGACCGTCTTCAGCTACTGAGATTCGGAGTTTTCTCATCTTGGACGGATATATCATCGCTTTGTGAAGGGTTTCTCGTCCATTGTTGCGCCTTTGACTAGTTGCCCAGAAGGGGCGCCATTTAGGTGGTCAGATGAGTGTGAGGAGAGATTTCAGAAGCTCAAGGCTGCCTTGACCACAACTCAAGTTCTAGTTTTTCCTTCAACATCAAGCTCTTATACAGTGTATTGTGATGCTTCTCGGATTAGTATTGGGTGTGTCTTAATGCAAGATGGTAGAGTGATTGTTTATGCTTCACTCCAGTTGAAGCCCCATGAGAAGAACTACCTTGTTCATGATTTGGAGTTGGCAGCCATCGTTCATGCATTAAAGATTTGGAGGCATTATCTCTACGATGTGTCTTGTGAGGTATTTATGGATCATTGGAGCCTCCAGCACTTTTTCAAACAAAAGGATCTAAATTTGAGGCAACTGAGATGGTTGGAGCTGCTAAAGGACTATGATATTACCATTCTGTATCATCCCGAGAAGTCCAATGTAGTGGCCGATGCCTTGAGTAGAAAGGCGGTGAGTATGGGTAGCCTTGCATTTATTCATGTTGGTGAGAGACCACTTGCATCAAATATTCAGGCCTTGGCCAATCAGTTCGTGAGGTTAAATGTTTCGAATCCTAGTTGGGTTCTAGCTTGTGTTGTTTCACGATCTTCCTTATATGACTGCATCAGAGAGTCAGTATGATGATCCCCATTTACTTGTCCTTAAGGACACGGTTCAGCACGATGATGCTAAGGATGTTACTATTGGAGACGATGGGGCTTTGCGGATGCATGGTCAGATTTGTGTGCCCAATGTGAATAGGCTACGTGAGTTAATTCTTAAGGAGGCCCACAGTTCGCGGTATTTCATTCATCCGGGTGCCGCAAAGATGTATCATGACTTGAGGCAGCACTATTGGCGGAGGAGGGTGAAGAAAGACATAGTGGGATTTGTAGCTCAGTGCCTAAATTGTCAGCAAGTGAAGTCCGAGCATCAGGGACCGGGCAGATTGCTTCAGAGGCTTGAGATTCCGGAGTGGAAATAGGAGCGTATCACCATGGATTTTGTAGTTGGACTCCCACGGACTTCAAGGAAGTTTGATGCTATTTGGGTGATTGTGGATCGGTTGACCAAGTCCACACATTTCATTTCAGTTGGGGTTACTTATTCTTCGGAGCGGTTTGCTGAGATCTACATCCGCGAGATTGTTCGCCTTCATGGTGTGCCGATTTCCATCATTTCAAATCGAGGCACGGAGTTTACATCGCAGTGAGTAGTGCAGCGAGAGCTAGGCACACGGGTTGAGTTGAGTACAACATTCCACCCTTAGACGGACAAACAATCCGAGCGCACTATTTAGATATTGGAGGATATGAAACGCGCTTGTGTCATAGACTTCAGGGGTTCTTGGGATCAGTTTCTGCCACTTGCCGAGTTTTCCTACAACACCAGCTACCAATCGAGCATTCAGTTGGCTCCGTATGAGGCTTTGTATGGGAGGCGGTGTCAGTCTTCGGTGGGTTGGTTTGAGTCGGATGAGGTTAGACTATTGGGTACTGACTTGGTTCAGGATGCTTTGGACAAGGTAAAGATGATTCAAAATCGACTTCGCACGATGCATTCTAGACAAAAGAGCTATGTCGATCGGAGGGTTCGTGATGTTGCTTGCATGGTTGGGGAGAAGGTACTACTCAGAGTTTCACCCATGAAGGGTGTTATGAGGTTTGGGAAGAAGGGCAAGTTGAACCCTCGGTTCATTGGCCCGTTTGAGGTGCTTGACAGGATTGGAGAGTTGGCTTGCAAGCCTTCTTTGCCGCCTAGTATGTCGAGTGTTCATCCAGTGTTTCATGTTCCCATGATCTGGAAGTATGTCGGTGATCCATCTCATGTTTTGGATTTCAGCACGGTTCAGTTAGATGGTGATTTGACTTATGATGTGGAGCCGTTAGCTATTTTGGACCGGGAGGTTCGAAAGTTGAGGTCAAAGGACATAGCTTCAGTGAAGGTGTAGAGGAGAGGTCAGTCAATCGAGGAGGATACTTGGGAGACCGAGCGGGAGATGTAGAGCAGAAATCCATGCCTATTTGAGACTCCATGTATGATTCTAGACCCGTTCGAGGACGAACGTTTGTTTAAGAGGGGCAGGATGCAACGACTCGGTCGGCCATTTTGAGTGTTGTAGCTTCGTTCCCCCATTTTCTGCTTATTAAGTACTCAATTGTTGTTATTTGACTTGTCGGGGTGGTTCCTTCGGTTCAAGAGATGTTTTAGAATGAATTGGGACACTTAGTCCCAAGGTTGGAAGCTTAAGTTGAAAGAGTTGACCAGATGTTGACTTATGTGTAAACGATGCCCTACCGAGAATTTGGAACTTGATATCCTCTTGCCTAGCAGGCAAAGATTTACCTCCGTATAATGGATGATTCATTCGGATCGACATGACAGTCCAACTACATTGCCAGAATTCATGTTGTATATTTGAAAGAGGTTGACCTCCTTGCTTCTCTCATGGTACACTCCTCTTCCCGTCGAGCCCCACTTCTCGGGTGGAGGTTGGTTGAAGGTGATGTGATTCAAGTGAATGTCTGCGAAAAAGTTGTCGTAAAGTTTAGTTCTTCGTTCTGTCGTCGATCAATCTATCACTCAATCACAGGTCGCCTCCAGAATGGATTTTTGATGATTCTGATAGCTCCATAGGGTGATTTGGGACTTAGGAGTATGTTGGGATAATGATTTGGAGGTCCGTAGATGATTTTGGCTTGAATTAATGAAAGTTGGAAAAAGGGAAGTTTGGAGAGTTGAGAAGTTTGAGCGAGATTTTGACTTTGTGGTTACCGAGCTCGAATTTTGGTTCCAGAAATTGGAATAGGTCTGTTGTGTCATTTACGACTTGTGTGCAAAATTTGAGGTCAATCAGAGTTGTTTTGGTATAGTTCGGCATTAGTTTTGGAAGCCGGATGTTCAAAGTTTCAATAGGCTTGAATTGGGTTGCGATTCGTTGAATCGATGTTGTTGGATGTGATTTGAGGCTTCGAGTATGTTCATATTGTGTTTTTAGGACTTGTTGGTATGTTAGGATGGGTCCCGGGAACCTCGGGTGTGTTTCGTGTGAGTTTTGAACAAGTTTGGGTATTTCAGCACTTTGATGATGTTTTTGAATAGTTGAAGTGCGGAGGGCACAATTTGGGGTGCTGAGACAAAGCCTCATGTGCGGCCACAAACTCCCAGAGTGTAGAGGTAGTGGAAAATGTGCGGACCGCTGGGGGAAATCCGCAGGTTTGATAGTCTGACTTCGAAAGCTTATATCATTTAATCTACAAGGAATTTGGAGATGATCCAAAAATATTGTAGCCCTTTGAGTCTAGTTTCCAGAATTCAAATTGTTCTTCATTTGGACATTTGTAAAAAAAAGTTATGATCAATTTACTGAAGTATGGTAGTGCAGTTGTTGTTGGAGTGTGGCCACACAATTTGGATCGCGGCCACGGAATTGTAAGTGAGGACCACACAAAAATAGTGTGGTCAGCACTTTGAGAGATCAGATACGGTACCATATAAAACGAGGGTTTAATCTCAATTTTCATTTTTGGACCTAGAGAGCTCGGTTTGTGGCGATTTTTCGTGGATTTTTCTAGAAATTCATCAGGGTAAGTGATTCTAACTCGGTTTTTTCTACGATACACAAATCCATTGTTATTTTCATCATTTAATTAGTGATTTGAGTTGGAAATTTGGGGAAAATTATAGAAACTTCATAGGCTTTAATTTGAGAATTGGAAAGTCGAGTTGTGATCAGATTTGAGTAATTTTAGTATGGTTGGACTCATGGTTGAATGGATGTTCAGATTTTGTAACTTTTGTTGGGTTCCGAGGCGTGAGCTCGGGGTTGACTGTTTGAGTTGACTTTTTGACTTTTGATTAAGAACTTATCTTTTTCATATGGAATTGATTCTATAGCTTGTGTTGATCGTACCGAGTTGTTTGTGGCTAGATTCGAGGCGTTCGAAGGCCGATTCACGAGGCAAGGGCTTGTTGTAGTAGAGATTTGTATAGTTTGAGGTAAGTA
Source organism: Nicotiana undulata (assembly GCA_005239495.1). NCBI lineage: Eukaryota > Viridiplantae > Streptophyta > Magnoliopsida > Solanales > Solanaceae > Nicotiana > Nicotiana undulata. The sequence goes on along the minus strand of ML257829.1, from coordinate 26,880 downwards.
ACACTTTTAAACTTGGTTCTGAGGGTACGAATCCCTGAATTACGTGTTATGTGATTGGTGTTGAGGTGACACACATGCTGGGTGACGGGCGTGTGGGCGTGCACCGTAGAACTTGTGATCCGGTTGATTTCATTGTATTGTGTAGTCATCAGACCTTGTAGCCATTCATGTGATCTCTATGTGTTAGAGTAATTGAGCTACCGATTCATGTTAGAAATCATGTTAGACTATATGTTTATCCTGCTGAGAACCAATTTGGTCATTTCTGTTGTTGAATTATTTGCTAGATGGCAATTTTTTACTCAGCCACATCCATTATTTGCATATCATATCTCAGTCTCTGTTACTATTATTGTTGTGTTATATATCATTGTTTGGGCTAATTGGCATGAGATTTGTGAGCCCAAGAGACTTGGAGATTGATGACTGAGTTGGGGCCTGAGAGTCGTGTTGTGAGTGAGATATGTGGATCAGGTTGCATACCGCAACAAGCCTTATGGTTATATGTGGATCGGGTTGCTCACCGCAATAAGCCTTATGGCTATATGTGGATCGGGTTGCGCGCTGCAATAGGCTTTATGGCTATACATGGATCAGGTTGCATGCCGTAGCAGGCACCGTACAGTGCTGAGTGACTGAGAGTGACGAGCAAGAATTGAGACAGTAAGATTGAATGCTCCGAGAGTGTCACTACGTGAGGTTTTCATTGTGCTGCATCACATACGGTATTCATATTGGCATATAGATATAGAGATGTCATATTCCTCATATCAATCACACTTGGCATATTTCATCTGTGTTGAACTTAACTATTAAACCTGGAAGCATGTCTACATTTTCTATATTGTTAAACTCAATATTTGTACTATATTGGTTGAGCTCGTCACTGCTTTCAACCAAAGGTTAGACTTGTTACTTATTGAGTTGGTTGTACTCACACTACACCACTTTGTGTGCAGATCCAAGTGTTTCTGTGCATGGTAGTTGCTGATCTTGGTGTTTTTACTCGTTCGGAGATCATCGAGGTAGCTGCTTTGGCGTCCGCAGACCTTGACTCTCCTCTTCTATCTCTTAGTTTTACTTATGATGTTCTACCTTTCTAGACGGTGTTTCAGAATTTGTCATTGTATAGATGCTCATGTACTTAGTGACCCCCGAATTTTGGAAAAATTGCATTCGAGTCGCAGTTGTTTATATCGGCTATGTATGAGAGTTATTACTATTAAACTTTCTTCATCTTATTTTAACACAAAATGCCTAGTTTTATTGTGAATATCGACTTGCCTAGTTCTGTGATAGGCGCCATCACGACATGTTGAGTTTTGGGGTCGTGACATTATCATGCTCATGTGAACTTGACTATAAGGTCCATGTCCCATTTGATAATAGAAATGTCAAATCATCATATCATGGGAATCAATACTGCATATTGAACATCATCTTAGTCAGGCAAGACGCTCACCGAGAGCAAGCTTAACATCTTCCCCAGCCATAGAAGCGACATGCCAGTTTTACTCCTCTAAACAGGTTACTGCAAGTGCCAACCCACGCTTTTATAAAACATTTGGAGGGTCGAAGCTAGATGATAACTCAATCTACCAATTTACAATATCTCTACTAATGTACAAATCGATTTGCAAAAGCACACAACCTATTTTTCTCAGCAACTATGTAATCGATAGCATGATGTTTCTTCGGAGGGGGATTGTTTGCCTGGTTTACTGATCAAGCCATAATGATGCCATTGCAGCTCCAAATATTTCAGGGAAATACTTGTATCTTATCTTCTTAACCTATCTGGATATCAGGATTGAGAAGAGAAGCCCTTTCGTATTCCAGCTGCCAAAACAGAAAATATGGTAAATATCAAGAAATTAGTTACACCTTGAAGTTTGTCTCCCTCCCAACAAAAATAAAAGGAAGTGCTCCCTTACCGTAGCATTATCATGTTCCAGTTTCATCCTCCTATATTCTTCTTGTGCTCGCTTTGAACGGAACATGGCCTGAACTCGTACAACAGACCTTTCAACACGCTCCTCAGCTTGTTTCCTACTGGCTCGGAAGAAGTCCTCCTCCACATCACCATCAGGCTTGATATCCACTGGTTGACTGGATTGAACCTGAAGACCACGAAAGCCTTTTCTCTTCAAACGCCATCTCAACACTGCCTTTTCAAGCACCCCAACAGACCAAACTATCTTGCGATACTGCTTCCGGACTTGGAAACCACGGAACACAGCCTGCATAAACCAGAGGTATTTTCCACTATTGAAATTTGTCCTGTTTACTTAATAAAATTATTTATCCTTTCCAAAAAAAATGTCTACAGGAAGAGATGTAGCAGTATCAACAGAAGAGTTATTTTCTCTTTTTCTTTGGATAAGTTGATTTCAAGAAATATTTGATAGCATCAGGTAGCATATTCAAAACAATAAAGCATCCTTTGCAGGTTTATTGCTATATTGGAGATTTGAGAAAATCAATGTGAAGATAACATGGTTTGATCCCTTCTTCCAGTTGATGAACACAATGCCCACCTCATCTCAGTGAGCAGATAACGTGATATTTAAAGCAAGATGGAACACAATTCTAACTTGGATCAAACAGACAAGAAGCATTTTGAACTTTAGCCCTTTTGATGGAAGAGGTGGCTCGAATTCATCAGCCAGACTTCTGAGAAAGAAACAGAAAATGGGGCAACTTACTTGAATTTTAATCGCATGTCGCCGCATGTTAAGAAAATCTTTTCGCATTTTCCAACTACGGAACCTATACTGGATTCGTGCAGCAGCAGCCAGTTTTTTCCGCGACTCATAATTGCGGAAAGCATGCTGAATCTTCATAGCTGCAACTATATTACGTGCTTCTATCTCCGGATTTGAAGACTCGACAGCTTTAGTCTGTAATTTGAATGAATGTTCTCTGAATGCAGCCTGTATACGTGCAGCAGCATCAGCAGCAGTACGATAAGCTGCCAAAGTATCCTTAAGATATAGCTCCTCCTCCGTGAAGTTTCCAGGGTTTATATGTTCAGTAGTTGTCTGCAGTGAACCACTAACATTTCCAGCCAAGGTCATATCCTTAAAGTGTGCAACTAAAGCCTTCTCCGCAAGATAAGCCCCCAAACCCTCGAAACCATTTTTAGATGCAAGATCAGCAGCAGTGGATCCACCAGGGTTCTCTGAAGTAGGGTCTGTCACCAAATTTGGTTTTGCACCAGCGGATAGAAGGGTTGCAACCATTTTCTCCCTGATAGTCGAAAATCCAAAAAAGTTAGCAACCAATATGCTGAAAAATTGTTCAAAATAAATGTACCCTGGTTATGTTTTCATTTTAAACATTTATTCCTTTGTTTGGTTGGGGGAGGTGGGTGGAAGGTGGAGGAAAGGGGGTAGCGTGGGTCAGACATTTTGGTGGACAGCAGTAGACGTATACTCAAATAAGAAGAAGCTTCATGATTTTTATTTTTAAGCAATCAAATAATAATGATTTCAAAATCTCTTAGCTGCACTAAGGATTACCTTCCATAATGAGCAGCCCAGTGAAGAGCTGTCCAACCATACTTGTCCCGGTAATCCAATGATAAGCCTGACCAGGAAAAAGGATATACAGCCCAAGTATAACCTAGGATAGCACACAAATGGATAACTCCTTGACCTTGCTCGTCCCACTCTGAGGTTTGACACCCTCCAACAACTCTTTCTAACAGCCATTCATGAAACTTTGTTTGCAAAGACAGCTCGAACAAGCAGTCTTTTGCATGTGGGACAGGGAGTTTCCTGTCTTCAATTGATTTGATCAAATATGCCCAATTATCAGTAATGTGCGAACATTTTCGAACAAATCTCTTTGCTTCTTTCAGGGAATCTTGGTGTACTTTACTGGAAAAAATGCTTAGGCTCTTAGATGTAGAGAAGAGCAAATGAGCTAGCCTCATCTGGACTCTAAATTCATCCCAACTAGACTGTTCCTCCAGAGGAGCTGTCCATTTGCGTGCTGATGGAGCTCGAAACTCATAGGTCATGACTTGACTGATTGGTGTATTACCGTCGAAACTCAAATAAAAATTTACCAGTCCAGGGGGTTGAGGTGAAATTACACAACGATATACCCCGGACTGCACAAATTCTGCAGGAAAACAAACATCTGCACATACGCATAACAAATTTGACTTTGCCAGTAGCGATTGTCCTCCTGGAAAATGCCCAATCACTAGGATCTGCAATGATTAAGACAAAATATAAAGGTTGAGATCATAGCTCAAAAAGAATGTGTGCATCTAGGAACTCTTGCCTCCACCCAGAATATGGCTACTGTATGATTTATATCTAAAAGTTTAAGAAGTGAATTCTCTCTCTGATAACTTAAGTGAAACTGAATTTAGCCACAGCGTGGAAAGCTGAATAAGTTATTTGTTTATTTAATTACTTTCGACAAGTAAGCTCGGCATTGACTGTCACTCAATGTTATGTTATGTCAAACCAGGCAAGTCTAATGAGTATTAATATTCCGTTAGTACAATGAGATTGATAAATTTTCTTTTTTCATAGATGAATGCAAATAGACCTTAAACCAAACATGGGAATGGGGCATTCCTTCTCTCTTATCGCAAGAGAAGGGTTTGTTCTTGTGAACTGATGCTATTATAGAAAGGTAGCGAGGCTTTGAAGAAAAAGAACCTTTATTTCTTCACTTGAAAGAGCCCAAGTAGGAGAGATTTCTGTTATGTTGAATATCTGCTGCATTACATATGATTGATCGATAGTTACTGAAGATTCAGGAGTCATCATCTCATCTGCAGATCCTGGAGAATCACTTATGAAGTAGTTAATCCACCGTCCAAAGCTGTCCTGAGTTTGGAGGCCATCCTTGTTCAGACTATCAAAGGAATCACCTGTACCCACTGTCGTTACTCCGGACTCATTCTTCTGAAAATTTGAAGTCATCTGACCATCCCCGGAACGGAAGGACATGTCATTTGAAGGATTAAAATTTACAGTATCACTTCCAGCCACTTGGCAAACAAAACTTTCTAAAGAAGCTACAGGTACTCTCGACACAGATAAAGAGCCATCCTGCAAATCACCATTATTAGTAGCCATACAAAAGAAATGGAAAAAAAAATTATAATACTATTTTCACATGGAATCCAAGTAAATAGGAAGAAGTTGAAGATGGACAACAATGCAAAAGTCAACTTTTTATATCTGAAGGCTTTTGCCAGAACAATCCTTAACAGGTAGTATATAGAATAATGTCTGCATGTCAACATTGACCTATATATAAATATAATATAATAATGAGCATTGCACAGTGTGAACAACGAAAAAGTGAACACACTTGTTATATCACTCTAGAAACTTTGGAGACGCAAAACTGTGTCCAAAATTAAAATTATCTAAACTAAAATGTTAAATCATGGTGTCCATGGGAGTAATGAAAAAACTACTTGAGAATATCAAATTCTGTAGAACAGAAGACTCAGTGGCTTTGACAGTTAAAATTTGCAAAACACGGAACAGATAAACTCATTGACCTTGACAGTTGAACTTATTTAAAAAGGAAAAAGAGAGAGTGAGAAAAACAAGTTAAACATAAATCAACTAAATAGACAATTACTGAAAAATAATTAGCATACCAAAGTTATTTTCCTTCTAACCCATCGTGTAATTAGATAATATTGATTTTGGTGCTAATTTACCCTTCAAGTGTTTTCCTTATTGCCTACAAGGAAAATATAATCTAACTTACTTAACAACAATTAGGGCCTCACATTACTTTCATTAAATTAAATCCTGTAGTAGCAAAAATTTGAAATAATGAGAAAAGATGAGTTAGAGAAAAGAAGGATCTGTGGAGAATTGTACTAGTGAAGCAAGCTGCAAAGTAGGACCGCTTACGTTGAGGCTGTAACCACTAACTTCAAATTGATTGTGTTGGCCGACTGAAGCCCTTCCTCCTGCTATACATGGATACAAAAGAAAGGATGCATCATCAATGAATTAGGTAAATGATCAAATAACTTTCTCACAGGCTACAAGCACCAATTTTACAAGAAAACACAATACCTTCTTGAGTTGCATTTAGCTTGTTGGGATTGTCAGGCGCCAAAAGCTCATCCCACTCAAGTGTATTAATCTCAAGAAGTCTCTGTTCATGATTTTTGGCTGTCATATCCCTGTTAGGCTCTGCAATCAGTAGAAGACAGGAATTAATAGCGCCAATTCCAAAGGAGGAAAAAAAAGGTTTTTTTTCTTATTGGGACATTCCAAGATTACAGCAGGTCCGACATCTAATAGCATAAGTAGGACACAATCTTGTTGCACGTAAATTGCTCAGAAGTTCCTAATAATAAAAATATCCCATTATGTTCAACATGGGCGAAGCTACATGTTATAAAGGGTGGTCAACTGACCACCCTTTGTCGGAAAATTACACTGTGTATATAGGTAAAATATTAGATTTTAGAGGTATATAACATATATTGAACACTCTTTCTCGGAGAATTTTTTTCATTTCTTTTAAGTTTGAGCACCCTTGAGTAAATTCCTGGATTCGCCACTGATCTTCAAGAGTGATATTCTGTTCTTTTATTTATGAAGCTACAACTTAGACAGAAGGATTAAACATGATGCTTATGTCTCCACTCATAGAAGGCTCCGTTCAGTCAGTTGGGACTCTACTAAATAAAATCGTAACAAGATATCATTTCTAGAAAGCCCACTCTGCAGTACCTAAATGTGCATGTTGGCTGGAACCATAAGCCCGTTCATCTACGGAATTACATTCTTCTGATAAAACCCAACCAGATGGATCAGATGGATCTGAACTGGAATTGGAATTAACCGGGGTGGCTGGAGAACCCTTGGCAACAGAGGTCGCTGGGGAGCCCTGTGTCTGCACGGTAGACAGAGACAACTAAATTAAAACATTCGATATATTTACAACTACTTAAAGAGGGACTTATTCCAGTACGGGAAAAACATCTGTTTTTGGGGGGACAAAATAAATAATCTTATTAGTAATGGGAAGATCTCCCATATACAAGCAGTATACCAAAAGGCAGAGAATCTACAACATAATATGATTCTCTACAAATGGCACCTGATCTCATATACAAATTGGAAATTCATGAGTGCACCAAAAAGAAACATGGAATGCGATGCTATTCCTCAAGTATAGATAGTCGTTCTCTATCCATTCCAAAGCTCTAATATTTTTCTCCTTATACAAAACCCGCAAGAGTGCTAATGGCGCAATGTCCCACATTCTCCGACTTCTCCTTCTAAAAGTTTAGCTAGAAGTGCCTCCTTTACTGTGCCCGACATTGCTCATTGTAGCTCTAACCACTAACATCTCATACCACAAGCAAGGTGATAACCACTTGAAAATGTAGGAGGAGGTGATCCACATCTTCATCAAAGCATTTGCACATAAAGCAACAACAAACATATGTAATCCTCTCTCTCCTCAAATTCCCAGCTCTCAGGATTGCTCCCCTGGCTGCCCACAAAGTAAAAAAGCACACTTTTCCAGATTCCCCACAGATCCAAACCTAAAAAGTGATGAAACTACGATATATACAAAACATGTTAATGCTTACAATCACATGCACAAGACATGTTAGTGTTATCCCAGTCAATTTTGACATAGGCGGAGTTACCAAAAAGCACATGTCCTTGGGTAATTGGAGCATGCCAGATCCAGCTCAGATAAGTGCATAACATACCATTATACAGAAATATCAGTCTGGAGGCGCACTTCCGCTCCTTTTTTTGGGATAAAGAAGTTATACTCACCATCCTTTTGTTATCAACTAAGAGGTGAACAATTCACAACAGAAAGTCGGTCCTCTTCCAGCTTTTGAACAATACATACATTATCTATCATTGTTCTTAATCAGGATCATATAGAAATTGAGAAGGAAAAAAAATGAATACAAATTCATGCTGCATGAAGATTATACCACCATCACCATTGTTCCCAGTTCCCTCTTCACTCCCCATCCCACAACAAAAAAAAAAAGGAAAATAGAAGGAAAAACAAACATTTCCAGACTAGATCCATATAAGTGATATCTACTAGTAGCTGGGAATAGGTTTTAGACTTGTTGTAGAACGTATACACACACACACACACACACACACATATTTGACTTGTTTTTCACTTCTATTTGATTTGGTACGATGATGATATGAGTTGAGCTTAAATGAAGTGAGGTTTCATCTGGTCGACCCAACTTGTTTGGGACCGAGCCGTAGTTGTTATTGTTTGTAAACATTTCCAGACTCATACAAAAAGTTCTCTGATTCATCTCCTTATCCAATCAATAATGCCTGTCCTCCTGCTCACTGCATGAGATAGCAGAGGAACAGAACAGCGATCTGCTACAAACTTCAACGCTCCAACCTTGTGTGACAGACAAGGTGTATCCTACTCAGGGCACTGACAGTGTAGATGGACTGAAAAGCAGGAGAAAGGCTAATCTACATACATAACACCAATCGTCGTCTACATAGATAAAAACCACCTAACATCTCCCTGCAATCAGAAATTGCTGATATATATCCCAAAAATAAAGAAGTGCATAAATGAATGATAAGTTATTTTCACAGGAAGTCTAAACAAGGACAACAAGAAACTGGAACATGCAGACATGGATATGTTTTGAAGAAGGATCTTTTTTTCATAAGTGATATGTATTGAGAAAGTTACCAAGATAAAGGAAACAAACCTCCTGAGTTTCGCGATAATGAACAAGGACTACGTGTTCAAGGGACCTGATACAAGCACAGAAATGGAAAAATCAAACTCAAAGGATACAGGTTGTTTCGTGTAAGTGGAAACTGTATGCAAATGATTTATCATGTTAACTGGAAAAAAAAACAAAGGGGAAACCCTTTATTGGCTTGATGCAACCAGCAAAAAAAGTGTATTTCATACTTGTCAAGTAGCCAGTAACATCTCCGAACAAAGGTCGGGTGATCTTCTCCATGTGCATAGTATACATGAATTCGCTCTTCATTACCAACCTGCACTAAGAAACAAAATGGATTTGACCAGCACAGAAAAGATTGCAAATCTCACCTCATGATCTTCAAATACATATCTTCTGGAAGAGAGCAAATTAAATTCAGAAATAGAGAAGAGGACAAAACGACATGGATGGGAAGAGTACAAAATTGAAACCAAAAAGTGCATCTCCACTTTTCAGGGGAGACATTCTATTGTATGCATTGAGCAAAAAGATTAACAACTCTTATGCATCAAGCTATAAAAGATAATTCACGCTTGCGAATTGCAAAAATAAAGCACCCATAGTTCTGGTGTAGGAATGACAAAAGAAAAATGCTATGAAAGAAGACAAAAAAAAGAACGAAAAAAACATATACTAACGCTACATTTAATATATTAACCAAAGGTTTCACAGAAAGCTAGTTAGACTTTACCAATTAAAACTAGGCATAGATGGTTTTCAAAAAGACCACACCCTGAAGCAACTAGGATTACTAGAAACTCTCCTCAGCTAGATGAATGCAGATTAAAATTTGTGCATTGCATTGGGTCATTTTGCATCTAGCTAGGTCTATTCAATCATTTTTCGAGCGCCCCGAGAAACAGAAGCATAGCAGTATCTACTGTTAATACTGGAGATGGTCTTAGTTCCATGAGTCTTTGGATACACAATTGTTTGGTTATGCGGTTTTGGTCTCTGCTTAATCCCTAACGCATAATTATCTCCAACAATGATAAAGCTGATCATGGGCATTCTAGCTAGTTCCTGAACGCAAAGATGCGTTTATTCTAGCCACTTCCAGTCATGTAGCTGCAGTAGATGAAAAATTGACAGGCCCTGTACAAAATTGTTGCAAGGTTCAGCACAGTGCGATAAGAAGTTTCGTTGGATTCTGTGGGTTAGTGTGACAGTAAGCTCTCGCCCGCCAAGGGGATGCAATATAGGAGAGAATGTGATTCAAATGTTCATATATTTCCGATGCCTCAACATCGATTATGTCTAAGTCTGTATTTCGCACCACTCAATGACTTCTACTACATGCAGTAATCAGCCTAAACATCTTGAGTCCAAATCCAAAACAATAACAACAGGTGTTTGACTGAATATTTGACCATACAAACTTTAAATCTTCCTCCCTTATCTTCTGCCACTTAAAACTCGCGCATAGCATGAGATAGGCTACAATTTTTTATCGATAAGTCTAAGGGAGCTGTATCGACAACGATTGCCAACCTTGTACACGGGGAACAAAAAATGCCAAAAAAGTAGAGCTGTACAGAACGAGTAAATTCGTAAAAACATTCAGCAAAAGTAAGTTGCATACAGGATTTCTACGATTAAGCCACAGAGATAAAGTGGAGCAGAAATTTCTTCTATCATCTTAAATTCAGGTGTCAGATTTACATCAATGATACGTATAACAGAAAAGAAGGCGAAGAGATTTCAAAAGCAACTATAACCAGAAAAGCAGAAACCAGAAATATAGCAGAACAGCAATAACGAGCACCTCTCATTACATGTATAACAAGCAAGCTAGCAAACAATTATGGGAAGTATAACACACTCTGGATCATTTGACACTCACTTTTAAGTGTTCATGAGCTTCCTTTACTGTTTTCCCGTCCTTTTTCTTCTTCCAGTTATGACCGTCTTTCCGGAAATTCCTGAGCATCTTACGATCAAACAACACGATTGTGCCACCTGTTGTAGTGGAATAGGAGAAGATTACATAAATCAACAGAACCTAACATGTCTTAAAAGTTCAGTTTACTGATGTCTTTTTTCCTAAATAAGTAAAATATTATCCACAAGTACCAAGCACTGAGTTCATTGCTGGGTATTACTTTGTTTACTGATGTCATGTTCCATTTCATCTAATATTAAACTACGCAAAACAAGAAAGAAATCATCGCAAGACGAAGACCATAAAAGGTAGTCATGCTTAGAGTGGCATTACTCGTCGGCAAGTTCACAGGCTTGACAAAGATGTTGAAGTACTTGTAGTTGCACAATATCGCATGGATCTCATTTGGTCGGAGCCACCTCATCTTCGCTTCTTCCATTATACTGGGAATATCCAAATCTGCGCAAGCAACAGAAAACATCACTTTTAATCAGCAAGGATGATTCAAGAAAGTAAATCAACCAAAAGTCAAAAAGTACAAGCAATAGCAGAAAGGTCAGAGGCCAATTCTGATCTGAACTTAACAGAGCTGTGCCTCTACACAGATTAGTTTGTGCATCCATCTGGTCGTTGTAAAATCAAGGGACCTTTTCTCGCCATCACTTTGCTCTCATTTTCCACAAATTCAGGAGCTCGTGATTTATTTCCATAATGATATGGCTTCCTAACTATCACAAAAGGAAAAAGAGTTCTGGCTTCACTCACATTTAATTAATAACTTGTTAGAAACACTTTCACACTAGATGATACTTCATTCACCAAAGTGGCCGAGGAAGCAACATTTACTTTGTTCTCATTTCTGAGTATCACCACAATTGGTCTAGTTATTTTATTTATTTTTTTATTGTCACAATTGGTCTACTTAGTCTGGTTTCTTGAACTTGAACAAGCGATCAGATAAAAGGAAAGATTTGGATGAACATTATTTCATCCAATCCCTCCACAAGATAATTTGAAGTACTATAAAAGTTTAAGTTAGATCCAATTTACCAAAAAGAAAAAATGGATTTAAAATGCAAATTAGGGGTAAATGGTTAGTTATTTAGCATGTCATGTGTGCCCTTGCATCTCACGCACACTGACACATTAACTGCACTATATACTTTTCAAGAGAATCAATAGTTGTAGTGCTATCCGTTACACCATCACATTTTTCACTATCCTCAATTACGGAGGACATGGCTCATCTTCAAATTACCGAGGACATGACTCTTGATAGGAAGGTGTGGAGGTCGAGTATTAGGATAGAAGGTTATTATATAGTCGAGCGTCTTTCCTTCCCTTACCAGTAGCACTAGTATTATTCTCGTATTTTCTTATTCTAAGATCTCTATTACTACATGATGTTTTTTCTTCTTCGATTTTTGTATTATCTTGTTTCATTTTTTCTGAGTCGGGGGTCTATCGAAAGCAGCCTCTCTACCTTTCCAAGGTAGGGGTAAGGTATTGATACACGCTACCCTCCTCATACCCCACTTGTGGGATCCCACTGGGTTTGTTGTTATTGATTTTTTATTATATTGTTGTTGTTACTACATCTTTTTTCATGACTTCTTCATTATTGTAGTTTCTTTTCTATACTATTGTGACTATGTTTTCCTTGAGCCGAGCGTCTATCGAAAACAGCCTATCTACTTGCACAAGGTAGGGATAAGGATTGCATCCACATTACCCTCCCCAAACCCCGCTTGTGGGACTACACTGGGTATGTTGTTGTAGTCATTATTGTTGTTCATTTTATAGTAATCTAATTTCCTTTTTTTCTTGATATGCAGTTTCCGGATTGAAACATAGTTGTTGTTGTATAATAATTTAATATGTCATTCTCATGCACTTGTCATATAATGGTCGATGAAGCACCCAAAAATTTGGCCTAAGCGGTCAATAAATGGGATGAAACCCATGGGAGACCAGGGTTCAAATCCCCATGGAGACAAAAAAAATGGTTTCTTCTCATTTGCTAAGCCTTAGTGGAAAGACTAACCCAGTAATTGTGTTGGTGGAAGGTAATATTTACACGGTTAAATACTCGAAGGTATGCACAAGTTCGCCGAAAACCACCGTTATCCAATAAATGGTCGATGAAATTACTATTCAGGAAAATTTATCATGTTGATATATTTTAACCAGCCCATCATGTTGCCAAGTCTTGTTCTAACTTTGATCCTCAGACCTCAGTCTTATTCTCATACAATTGTTTTAGTCAAAATCAAGGGAATTCTTGTAACTTCTATAAGAACTGATCTTGTATTATAATTATAATATAAATTAAGAGTCTTAACGCATGGCAGAGAGATTCCATATGTTTATGCGCAGGGGCATCCAAATCCGAATCTGTAGAATCTATTGGGGAATCCCCATCCACACCCGAATTGGCTAAATCTAGTATAGTGGGTCTTGTTCCGATGCGGGAAAAAATCTTTTTAAAGGCCAACCCAATCTCGACGAAAAAAAGGAAAAGCAAGTACATCCTTAACGGCCTCTATTCCGAAACTAAGCACTTTTCTTCTTTCTCATTCGGAAGGCTCAGTCCGATTGCTTATTTGGTTGGGATTACCAGCCTCCCCCCTGAATGAAGAAGTAGTGGGGGCCCCTTCCCGCGTATGCGCCTTTATTTATATTCTTTCTATTTTTGAATTACCAATGGAGAATCTTTCTAAAAAAATCTCTCTGGCAAAACGCAATTCGTCGAGTTCAATTCAAGGTAATGGAATAGCAGAAACACCACTTAACTATAAGTATAGTTCTTCAGGCATCATTTTCGTCAGGATAGATTGAAGAAATGCAAATGACATAATACAGCTTATTACGTTACTAGAGCATAGCAAATCCCGATTCTGACTTTGCGGTAGGTTGAGAATGGTGTGAAATAGGTACAAACTTAGTTGGCACATTCCAAGGAATTACTCTTAGCATTATAAGTCTTACATGATCCTACCTTGTCTTTTTGATACCTGATTCAGAATTAACCCCTAAATTGCAATAAAACTGTTCTTTTGTCACAAGTACACAACCAAGCATTTTTGCATAAACTAGCATAATCAAAGTAACAGATATAATACCTTTCAGAGTGCGGAAGCCATGAATATCCGACCCAGCGAGTTGTCCTGCTCTGCTGATTTCCATAACGCAACAAAACCCCACCAAACTAAATCATTCAAAGTTAGAATCTTTACTCCAAGAACCGATACCCCATCTAAAAACCCATGAATTTTAGGAGCTAATTCTTGAAAATAATAAAGCTTTGTGAATGATTAATCAAACCCCAGATATGCTGTTTTCACATAACATAGCAAACTTCCAAACCTACAAAAATTATCATACAAAGTTGGAATCTTTACTTCAACAACCACAAACCCATCTAAAAACCAATAAAATCCATGAGCTAATTCTTGAAAATAATGAAGCTTTTTCAAAACCCACCAAACCAATCATCCAAATTTAGAATCTTTACTCTGAAAACCAATCAAAATCATGAAATTTTATGAGCTAATTCGTAACTGATCAGTCAAAACCCAATTCAGATGTGAGTCAGCCTATGACCAGAATGGCTGCTTTTTTTGTCTGCACAAAGTGTAAATATATAATATAATATTGGAGTAACCTAATCCCCAATTTCGGGTGGAATTCGATTGGCTAATGGGGACAAAGACAATATATGGGTCGGATCAATAAATGTCCATATCGTTCGTACAAACGATCCAAGGAAAAGATTTGTTGCAGCCGAACGGAGGCTGACACGCAAACTATATCCGGGTACATGTAGACCCCATATGACTTTTCTTGTGATTTCCCACTCTCCCTCTTTTTTTCTCTTTCAACTTTCTAGTGAACTCTCTAAAATAACTTATATCCATTTATTAAATGGAGCCCGGAAACAACGTGTGAATCTTTCGAGCTCAAGAGACCAAATAAGTGTAAAAAAGAATTTATAATCAATCTATATATAAAACGTCGTTTTAAAGGGCGCTATACATTAACGTCTTTTTTAAACGCGCAGTTTAAAAAAGCGTTATATATAAAATGTGTTTTCTAAACGCGTTATATAGGAAGTTTATTAGACGTCCATGTATCGCGCAGTTTATTAAGGCGCTTTATATATATCGCTTTAATAAACCGCATTATACATGTTCAAATAGCCGTCCCCTTCCCTTCCCTCACGTTCAAAACAGAAAACAATCCCCCCCTCCCCCCCCATTAACGGGATAAAAACTCGAGTGGACCCCACCCGTCCCACAAAAAGTAAAGAGTGTTGGTCAACATCCTAACTAAGCCTTCTCTTGTTGTGGGTTGCTTGTTTCGGACTCAAATCTTCAATTCTTCAACTTTCCGAAAAACATAAATTGAGGTATTCCGATTTAGTTTATGTCGAAACTCGTATAAATAATGCATATTAGTTGTTTTGAATGTGTTCCATGTTGTTTTGTGTGTGTTTTTTTTTTTTGCAATTAAAATGGTATGTTATTTTTATCCAGACTAAGATATTAGTGTGCTAAAAAAATATGTAAAATTTGAGAAATCATTATTATTTGTTAATAAAAATGTTAATAAACTACTTTTACTGTTTTATACGTATTTTAGTGAATGTTTTGTGATTAAATGTATTTATTATTTTTATCTAGTTTAGATTATTTATTTGCTTAAAGACTAGTAATGTAATGTCCTTTTAGCGTAGTAAAATGTAGTGCCTTTTAGCGTAGTATCTCTATAGTTTAAGTATATCTTATACTCAAAAATACGTCAAAATAACTGATAGATCAAACACAAATTATGTCCAATTAAATCTTGTATAATTTTAAAAATTAATTGTTTAATTTACAAACAAACATATAAAATTATAAAACTAACATGTAAAATAATAAAACTAACACATACAAGAATTAAAAATCACTTGGTGCTACTAGGCCTCAAATGTGAAGCCTGAAACCCATATGTGAATATTTAATAATTAAATATTGTATAATTATAAAAATTAATTATTTAATTTACAAACAAGCATATAAAATTAGAAAACTAACATTTAAAATAATAAAACTAACACATACAAGAATTCAGGATAGCTTGGTGCTACTAGGCCTCAAATATCGAGCTTGGAACCCATATGTGAATACTTAATAATTAAATATTGTATAATTATAAAAATTCATTATTTAATTTACAAACAAACATGTAATTAATGTTGTTTAATTTATAGTAGACGACATGGACATGCATACAGACCTTTCAGTGATGAGCTACTGTCGTTTCAGGGCGAACTTGGGTCCGCCCACATATGGGAGGGAGAGTTACTAGCCCAGACTCTCCGCGCCAGGAGAGTGGACGACATGTTGGACTTTCTGAAGGGCAAAGTTCTCCATCCCCATATAGACAGACACCTGCAGGATACGGGCTTCTACAGGATTTTGGAGATCGGGCGGATGCAGCTCGATTGGTCTTCGGTCACAGTCCTGATAGAGCGGTGGTGACCGGAGACGCACACATTTCACCTGCCCATTAGCGAGGCCACCATCACACTGCAGGACGTGGAGGTTTTATATGGGCTGCCCGTCGATCTGCCGCAGACCATGAGAAAGATGACACGTGGGCAGTATTTGGACATGCTGCAGATGCTCACCGGTTTCGGGCCACAGGATGAGACAGCACAGGCTGGAGCCAGTCGTCTGTAGTTGACGACTATTCAACAACATTTGGAGATATTGCACCCTGACATCACTGACGATACACCGGATCTGCATATTCACCGGTACATGAGGTTACTGTTACTCCTTAAGTTTGGATGGGTCTTGTTCCCGAACACTTCGGGGAACCTAGTCAGCTTGAGATTTCTTCATCATCTTGAGCAGTTAGATAATTTACCCAAGTACAACTGGGGTGCTGCTGTTCTCGCCTACTTGTACAGGCAGATGTGGCGGACGAGCATGGGCATCCAGCATGACGTATGTGGATTTTTGTCGCTGCTACAGATGACAACATATTCGAATACTCTATTCATTATAACATACCTAGTAAGAAAATATCTTAAATTTTACGTCAACTTTGTATGCTAGGTTTGGGCCTAGGAGCGGTTTCTGCAGTTGCAACCACCTATACCACTATTACCTCCAGATGTACCACCTCCGTTTCTCCCTCTAGCTAGGAGGTGGGTTCTCCAGCGGGGATATGTACGAGATTACGAGGCTTGGCATAATCTCCCCATTTGTAGGGATTTGTTGGATTTGCTGGAGGGCGGACAAGTAAATGTATTCCTAAGTTTACTTAGCATAGATTCACATGTGTTAACTCACGTTTTCTTTTGTTACTTAATAGTTCATTTGGACGCCATACACGACAAGTTGATAGATGGCCTGCCCGATTATTGCTCGGTCGGCTGACTTATTTGGAGCTCTTCCGTCCCGCTGATGTGCCTTGATATTGTGGAGCATCATACCACGGAGCGGGTACTTCTCCAGTTTGGCCATCCACGGCTTGTATCGACACCGCCCATATGGCAGCCAACACATTACCATCGGGATGATCATTCCAGGGTGAACAATGCATATGTGGCATGGCTAGAGGCGCAAGTCGATACTTGGGACCAGCGATGACCTGATTGCCCCATTCCCCCATTTACCGCAACATGCGGATACTTTTCATGATTATATGCACTGGTACCGCGGCGTTATCCGACTTTCGTCGGGAATCCCGTTCATCGAGCTGGCGGTCGGTACATTCCATACGTCGTGCGGCACGAGGCACTGGTATATTATTTGGTATTCTGACTTATATAAGTGTAACCTAGCATTACGTAATTTATATTTTACATGTTGTGAAGGCTATTGGCCTACATCTATTCTACCAGTTGGGACTGCAGATGCAGCAGCATGCTAGCGAGGGAGCGGCCATTTTGCACGATTATGGCCGGCGGGTTACAGATGTAATAACCTATTTTTTTTAAAACACTTATTAATTAGAGAATTGAAGAAATTAATTTTGTTTATGAATGTTGGGTTAAACACTAAGCTAGTGAAGAAAATGTATTATGAGACATAAAATAGTGTACCAAATAAGTGGTTAGTGGCTAATTTCTTAAACTATAATAAAGACTAGTAAATGAAGAAAAAAATGTGGGCCAAGCCCATTCTTTTTTTTTGCTGCACGTTTTACTGATCCAGGATTTGTAGAAGATGGTATTTTTTAGTAATCTTGTTCTTTAAGAGAATACTAAATCACATATAGAGTATTTTGGAGACAACAATGACGGCACATCTATGGAAAAAATCAGGGCCTAACTCTGTGGGAAATGTTTGTGGGAAAATTCAAGCATACAGGTAATATATCTTAACTCTACAATATTGTATACTAGATTGATGAAGTACTATTGAAGGGTTAAGATTTATATTCTACAATAACGATAGTAATGGCATACTAATGATGGCATGGTAATGAATTAATGAGTAGTAATATTGAAAGTTACTGGAATGCAATTTTAGCCTATACAGATTGAATTTCTATTCTTTTATTAACGTAAGGGACAATAATGACGATGCAATGATGAACATATGAAGTAATGGTCGATAGTCTCTAAAAAAAATTAATTAATACAAAACTGAAGGTTTGAAATCAAGGCCTTAGTTATTGTGTTATTTTACACTGCTATTGTACATGAAATATATGAATCAGTTATAATGTAATGATTGCAAGTAAAGCTGAAGCAATAATAAAGGGGATTAACTATATGGTATAAGTTCATCTGAAGCTACGGTTTCGTACTTTTCGAAGTATTATTGTTGACCTTTGTTTGTATACAAATTATTTATTTAATTGGATCGAAGGTATTTGACTCCTTATGTGGTTGTGGAAATTATTCACCTAGATTAATTAGGGCGTTCTATTCAATATTATTGGATAGATTGAGGTAATTGGAGGTCGTTCGGTTGGTGTTCTAGACGTTGCATGGTTGGGGAACTTCCCGTTAGCGAGATAAGTGAGACTTTAAGCTTTGATACTTGCTTTTCTAACACCCATTTTGAAAGTCTGTTTTCTCTGCCTGGTCCATGTGGATGTTGAGTTTGATAGTTTGATTCGGATGTGAGCCATGATGTTGAGTTTGATACGGCTGTGCGCCATGATGTTGAGTTTGATACGGTTGTGCGCCATGATGTTGAGTTTGATACGGCTGTGCACCATGATGTTGAGTTTGATACGGCTGTGCGCCATGATCTTGCGGCATTGTGTATGCCTTTGTACATCACCCGAGCATTGTGTATGCTTCTTGATATATTTGGGGCATTGTGTATGCTTCAGTGAACATTGTGTATGCTCTGTTACATATTTGAGGCACTGTGGTGCCGTTGTGGACTCGTAGGTATGTTGGTAAATTTCTTTCACTGCAATTATGATAAGTCCTTAGTAGGTAATCTTGTTGGATAATTCCTAATAACTCTGTCGATACACATATATTGAGTTATTGTATAACTATCATATTTACTATTTCATTCGTGTTGTGGTGTGTTTGTATTTTCTAACACTTTTTCTAGAGGTATTTAAAGTGGCGAGTCGAGGATCTTACTAAGTTATATTTAAGTATAACTCACTCCTTACATTCATCTCTATGCAGATACCGTTACGGGAGATAAAGCTAGTGACTGACGAGTTTTTTCGAGTGGATCCTATTGTTGAGGTGAGCCACCGCATTGTTCGTGGAGGCTTTCGTTTCAGACTTACCTAGCTCGTGCTAGTTATTTCCTTTTCTTTGGAGTTTGCATACCCATCAATAAAACTCATGTTACTCTGTTAGATGCTCCATGGTCTTAGTGTGGGATTTGGGCTAGAGTTTTATTATTTAAGCGATTGTTGATTTTTCTATCAATTGACTAAGGTATGTGGTGATAATCATTTCCTTTTTAATTATTAATAATACTATTAGGCCTACGTTTTTTTTTCTCTTAATGTTTGTGTAAATGGTTAAACGTTAGAGAAAGGGGTTCACATGGCAGGTGGTGTTAGCTGGGTGCCAGTCACGTCTAAAGGGTAATTTGGGACGTGACAAAATTGGCTACCCGGACACTACGGCGAGCCTGAGAGGATCAACGCTTAAGACACGACCCTGCTTATGTGGCGCCAGAGCAGTACCAGCGAGGTAGGGGTGTCCCACGATGTGGGGGTATCCCATGAGGCAGGGTTGTCCCACGGGGGAGGGGGGGGAGGAGGTGGTCTCCATCAAGGGGGAGTTGAGGCACCTTTTGAGGATGTTGGAACTGATCTGCCGGGTGACCTCCATGAGCCAAGCATCACAGCAGCATGCCGCCATACAACCTTCAATTGCAGCTCACTCCAGGGACTTCGCAGGTGACCCCGTTAGATCCATTGTCGATCAGGGGCACAAGCATTACCGGAGAGGATTGGGATGCGTACTTTCCAGGCTCATCGACCACTGCTAAGGATCGGTCGACCCGAGATGTGGATAGTGGGCGCCGGCTGAGTTATTGCTCATCAGCGAGGGGCGATGGGGATATTTCACAGGCGCATGTATGTTTGTATTACTATTAAATTTAAATTTATTTTTTTTCTCATTTTATTTGTCGCAAATAACTTTATAATTTTCTTATTAAGGCTTCATCCTCGCTCGTCACAGCGGCCGCTTTATGCGATGCTGACCTGGCTGCAATGGATGATTATATTCAGGATCCCGACGAGACCATGGTAAGACAATTTAAATTTTTTTGACTTAACACGTACATTTATAATATATACTTTCATATACTGAGCTGACTTATTCTTTTGTAGGTTACTACTGGACCGATGGCCCCTTCTACCGATCCTGCCAGCACTACTGATGATCATGTTGCAGCGTATCCTGCGATAAAGAGGCGACGTGATGAGGATGATCCTTATAGCGTAGCCGGGCGGGATGGGATGCGCCTCAGGCCAGCGGCTGCATTGACGCACACAAGTTGTGGGACACATTGATTTTTTTTTGTATTTTATGTAAATAATAGAAACAATTTTCATTGTTTACATTATATGCGCATTATGTATTTATTTCCCTGGTTCTTCGTTATTTTAATACTTTAACACAAACACAAACATAGCAACTTAACATAATTTAAATTCAGTATAACTAATGAAAATACATGACATGGAAAGCATAAAGATAAAATACTACACTTAACACATTGTAATGACCCGATCGATCATTCCGAGAGTTTAGCCCCGTTTCCCCCTTTTTCTGTTTCATTATTTGTTGATCAACTTTATTATGTGGTGTTAGGTTGTTTGGATCGGGTTCGGAGTGATTGTGGAGAGAAATGAGACACTTAGTCTTTTAACTTGGTTAAATAGTTGGAAAAGTCAATCGCAAGTTGACTTATAGGTATATGATCTCGAAATGTGGTTTTGTCACGACCCCAAATCCTTAGTCGTGATGGCGCCTGTCGTGGAATCAGGCAAGCCACACATTTCGTTGAATCTAAGTTTATTTTCCAGAAATTTATAAGTTTAGAAGCAAGATATTGATAATAATCCATTTGAAAGTTTAAACAACATTAAAGCTGAATCCAAAATCCAACCCCCGGATCTAGTGTCACTCAGTCACGAGCTACTACAATAATAAAATGTCAAAATAGGAAAAATAAAAAGACAACATAGTCTGTAATAATGAAAGTGCAATAGGAAGATAAAGAAGGAGCAATCGGGGCTGCGATCGCCAGCTGCTACCTCGAAGACTCCGATGAAAACTCTGACAGCTGCTCAGTAACCACTTCAGGTCCTGATGTACCTGGATTTGCACACAAGGTGCAGGGGGTAACGTGAGTACACCAATTCAGAAGTAAAGAACCCAAAATATGGGTTGAGAGGTAGTGACGGACTAACCTCGAAATTTACAATAGACATCGTACAGAAATTAGACATGCTAACAGTTTATCAGAAAATGAACAAAATATGCCAAGTATGCCAGTATACTCTACATGCCATCATATAAATATATGGAACTAGTGTGGAAATGCACATAGTGCTCACAATCCTCACTCAACAGTCCACTCAGTACCGTATATGGCTCTCAGGCCCAGGGAAGGTCCATCCCGGAATGTACTGAATCATCGGTGATCGTAGTCACTCGGTACTGAGGAAAAGGCCAATACAGCCCCACGGAGAAGATCCATCTCCGGAATACAACACTCGGACATGATCCATGTCCAGGGACGATCCATCTCTCACATATCATCAACTTCGGACAAGGTCCATGTCCAGGAAAGATCCATCCCTCAATATCAATGCACTCACTGGGGGTGTAAAGACTCCGGAGGGGCCCTATTGGCCCAAGCGCCATATCAAGCCAATGAAGGCATGATTAAAGTATCGATGCGGTGTGCAGTCCGGTCTCATGATTGTCTCAACAACAGGCTCTCGGCCTCACTCAGTCATTATTCTCCAGTCTCACTCATATGGCTCACAGATGTATAAATCAGTCCGAAACAATGATAAATATACATATAATTAACAAATTCTGAGATTGAGGCATGAAATGATATGCTACAACAAGACTGAGTATATGAAATAAAATGATCACAAAATGAGACAGTAATATACGACCACTCGAGTCTCAGCATATTCGGTGTGAAGCCTTAGCATTTATACTTAACATGATTTCTAACATGTTCACATTTACCACATAATAGAAGTGCGGATATCAATCCGAAATAGCTACTAGACTGTGCTATGGGATGAGCCAGGCCACAATTTACTCGGTGCACGCCCGTCACTTGGCAAGTGTGTCACCTCAATTATAGTCAAATATCATATAGTTCGGGGTTTCGAACCCTTAGAATCAAGTTTGAAAATACTACTTACCTCAAAACCGGCTAAAATCCTAGCCCACAGTGCCTTTTCCTGTATACTCGGCCTCCGAGTGCTCCAAATCTACCAAAAATCAGATTCATATCATTAGGGGAAAATTTCACATTAGAACAACTAGGATTCATGCTTTTCAATTTTATAGCCCATATTTCAATTTACAATCAACTAGCCCAAATAAAATAGGCTAAAACTCAACATCCAACTCCAATAGGTTCTCAAAATTACTATTTAATTTTTAAAAAGGATTCCTCAAGCATTTAAGTTAATGTTTGAATCAGTAATTGTGACTCAAATATTAGTTCAACAAACAAAATACATTTGGGTGGTGAAAATTAGATTTTTAACAAGCTTAAACATGTGAGTTTAAATTCCGAATTTGATTTTGAGATAAATTTGGAGTGGGTGTTATTTAGACTTGTTAGAAATAGTATAAGGAGGTTGTATATAAAATTTGAAGTCATTTCATGGAGATTTGGACTGGTTTTGAACAAGATTGCAACTGAAAATCGTGGAAGAAGTTCCTCTACAGACGCTTGTATAAATGTGTATAAAAGTGTATAATAGTGTATAAAATGTGTTTATACACTCGTATACACTATTATACAAGATTATACATACTTATACAAAAAACTGACTTCGTCTTCTTCCTTGCGTCTTCTCTGAAATTTAATTCAAATCTACTCCAAATCACTTCAAATTTAAATTTTGAACTTCTTTTGATATTTTCAATCAATTGTAACAACACCCAATCCAAAAAACTAACAAATAAAAACCATTTTCGAAAGCAAAGCTTTGAATGGTCTTCAATGATGGACTTCTACTCTTCAATTTTCTTACATTGCAACCAGGTGACACAAGAGGAGAAGCAGAAAATATACATCCCCTTGAAGCATATGTCGAGGATGTGAGAAGAAGAGAGCGAAAGCAGTGTTGTAAGAACACAAATTTAATTCCATAGCTTTTAGAAGCAATGGTTGTAAGAACACATATTTTGAATTTGCTAGTGCTTTCAAAATATGTACAATATGGGCTATGATGGGTAAACCTTAAAAACATGGGCCATTTTTTGTTATGGTGTGAAGTCATGTGTATTTTCTTGTAATTTTTTCTATCATTATTATATGCCAAGGAACAAAGCCCATTCGAAATTATCAAAATTACCCAAAAATCCCGAAATTGGCCAAACCTGACCCCCGGGCCTACATCTCGGAATTCAATAAAATATCACAAAACTAGAATCCCCATTCCCTCACGAGTCTACCCATATCAAGTTCACCAAAATCTGACATCAATTGTCCACTCAAATCATCAAAAGAATTTCTCAAACTTTCCTCCCGTTTTCCCCCAATTTCCACCCTAATTTCTCAATTTAGATGGTGGAATTCAAGACTAAATCATGGAATTAACCCAAATATGATTGAAGAATACTTACCTCAAGAACTCCACTGAAAATCCCTTCAAATTCCACCTTCTCCCGAGCTCTCTAATGGGTTTTTGAAAATATGGACTAAACCCTTGTTTTTGAACTTAAAGTTTCTGCCCAGGTATTTTATTCATTACGATCGCGTAATTAACCACGCGATCGCGAAGAACAAAAAAAATCACTGCCCAAGCTTACCCTAAGCGATCGCAGACTTCAGCATGTGATCGCGAAGCATAACCATCCCGGCCTCACGCGCTCCCTTCCTTCTACGCGAACGTGAACAAGGCCAAGCGTTCGCGAATCTCAAAGGCTGCCCTCTCACGCGATCGCATATCACAACTTACCCAGCCCCCTCCGCTAAGCCTACGCGATCGCAGGAGTCCCTACTCGATCGCGTAGCAAATAACCAGAACCAAAACACCAGAAAAATCTGCCATCACCCAAGACCAAAAAATTGATCCGTTAACCACCTGAAACTCACCCGAGGCCCTCGAGACCTCAACCAAACATGCCAAAACCTCCCACAACCTCATTCAAACTTATTCGAGCCTTCGAAACACCCAAAACAACGCAAAAACACCAAATTCACCTCGGATTCAAGCCTATGAACTTTGAAACTTCAAAATTTCGCCAAAGATGCCGAAACCATCCAAAACACGTCCGATTGACTTGAAAATTTGCACACACATCTAAAATAACACTACGAACCGGTCCAACTTCTGGAATTCCATTCCGACCCCGATAGCTAATTTTCTACTGCCGACCGAAAATCGCCAAAAACTTAATTTCGCCAATTCAAGCCTAATTCTACTCTGGACCTTAAATTCACATTCCGAACACAATCCTAAGTCCCAAATCACCTAACGAAGCTATCCGAGCTATAAGATCCACATTCCAAGGTCGTTTGCCTAAAAGTCAACTCCCGGTTGACTTTTCCAACTATAAAACCACTTTAAGAGACTAAGTGTCCCAATCCTCACCACGACAACTCCGCACTCGAACCAACCAACCCCACACACCATAACTAGGCTAAATAACATATAACAAAGCTAAAACAGAGGGAACAGGGCAAATCTCACGAAATGACCGGCTGGGTCGTTACAGGTTTTTATGGTTCAGATAGCTTTGTTAGGTGAGCTGGTACTTAGGAGTGTGTTCGGAATGTTATTCGGAGATCCGTGGTAGAATTAGGCTTGAATTGGCAAAATAGGGTTTTTGGAGATTTTCGATCGGCAGTGGAAAATTAGCTATCGGGGTCGGAATGGAATTCTGAAAGGCGGAATAGGTTCGTAGTGTCGTTTGTGATACATGTGCAAAATTTCAGGTCATTCGGACGTGGTTTGATTGGTTTCGTCGTCGTTGGCGAATTTCGAAAGTTTAGAAATCCTTAGGCTTGAATTCGGGGTTACTTTGGTATTTTGATATTGTTTTGGGTGATTCGAAGGCTCGACTAAGTTTGAATGATGTTATGAGATTTGTTGGCATGGTTGGTTAAGGCCCCGAGGGCCTCAGGTGTGTTTCGAATGCTCAACGGGCCATTTTTGGACTTGGGAAGTTGGCAGATTTTTGCTGGTGTTTTTCTTCTGTGTTCTTCTATGTGATCACAGGAGTACGTTCGCGATTGCGCAGGCTTATTGGGGGATGATTTTTGTTCTACGCGATCGTAGGGATAGGATCACGATCGCGTACTTCTGTGGAGCTGTGCATTGCGAACGCGTGACCAGTGTCGCGTTCGCATAGTGTATTAGAGCTGAGGGAATGCAAAGGGCGATTGTGCTTCGCGATCGCGAGTTTGAGGTTGTGATCGCGTAGGTTTGTTTGGAACAGGTTCGCGATCGCGTGTGGACTTCTGCGATCGCGTAGAGTAAAGTGATAAGGCAGCATTTTTGTGCTTCGCGATCGCGTAGAGTAAAGTGATAAGGCAGCATTTTTGTGCTTCGCGATCGCGAGGCTATTTCCACGATTGTCACGACCCAATTCTTCCTCGGACTGGGTCTCGTGACGGCACCTAGTATAGATGACTAGGTAAGCCTATTTGTTCAACAAGAATTTAAGATAGCAAGCGAAGACAGTAATAAAATGAACTAAAGCCATAGTAATACTCTATGCCGCTTGGCATTACAGTTTGCTACACCCAAGACCCGGAATATCATCAATACATCACAAGCGAACTCTACGCCTCAATATGTACAACTGAAAAGAAACAACCGTATAGTATTCTCTACAAGTGCTAACTACACTAAGATATGAAGGGGACTCGGAGATCTGCAGACGCTGCAGATTATACCTCAAGTCTCCTGGCACTGGCTGCTGCCTAACGGTGATACTGCGTACTGGAACCTGGATCTGCACATGGGAAAAACATGCACAGAAGAGCGTAAGTACTCCACATTCGATACTCAGTAAGTGCCAAGCCTAACCACAGTCAAGTAGTGACGAGGCCAGGTTGAGGCCCTACTAAGGGTTTTGCAAAATAACAGATATAGTGAACAAGTAAGTAAAACATATAATAATTAACAGAAATTCTAAGTAAAGGCGAGCAAGAAAAGGTATAGTTAAATGCTCAGTTCAACGCAATATATATAAAGCTCAATAAGAAAGGAAAGGCACCAAAGCAATGTAGTATGAGGGAAATGCTCAGGTCTATGCCCGCAGTCCTTAGGTATGCAATGCAGTAT
Organism: Nicotiana undulata; assembly: GCA_005239495.1. Classification (NCBI taxonomy): domain Eukaryota; kingdom Viridiplantae; phylum Streptophyta; class Magnoliopsida; order Solanales; family Solanaceae; genus Nicotiana; species Nicotiana undulata. The sequence goes on along the minus strand of ML257829.1, from coordinate 244 downwards.
GAGGGAAAGGCTGATACGCTCAATTTACACCTTAAAAGAATGTAAGCGATCGTTGTCAAATATAGTAACCCAACAAGGTTGGGGTCGAATCCCACAGAGAACAATATGAGGGCGTTAGGAATGCTAGAGAATTATCACCTATTATGCAGTGCCAAACAAATATGATTTTGGGTTTTTGAAGATTGTTTATAACTAAATGCGAACTATAAACTATCCTAGAAAGCACTTAAAATGATCAAGGGCA
>ML257828.1:0-31500 GCA_005239495.1 Nicotiana undulata | reverse complement strand
CCTCCTCTCCCCTTTTTATGTAATATACTAAGTTGGGGACAAAAAAAAAAAGAGGAAAACAAGAAAATACTTTTTAGAAAATTAATTTCTGCGGAAAACATTTTTCATCGTGCTAAACAAATCCTTATAAAAGACCAGAAAGACATCGTACAACATTTGTTGCATAGTAGAAAAACAAGCCTTATAAAATTGATAGAATGGACGTTAATTAAACATTTTTGTACAGTTTAGGAATAGGAAAAGTCAATTAAATGGTTCCAGATGATTATTAGTTATTGGAAAATGATTGATAGATTGCCATCCAATAGGTTTATTGACTCATTTTGCTGTGGACTGGGTTTCAGTTTATTTTTCCTTGTAATATTTGTGACCAAATATTTTTGCATCTACAATCAAACAGGTAAATAGGAAAATAGTTGAGCAGCCTACCAAGTAGATAGCTCCAGCTCGAGCTTCCTCTCCAATGGAGTTTACTCCTCACAATCTCTGATTTTGACATAGATGAAGTTAAAAGAAAGACCTAAGTTTCAGAGTTTCTTGGACACTGCAGATCAGTACTTCCAACTGTGCCTATGCTCAACCCATAATGATTTAAAAGTTCGGAAAATGAGGATTTCTTACAAAAGTAAAACAGTTTTTGTTAACAAAAGTGATGGTAACATCTACCTTCTCAACTATGGTCCGGCTAGTTTATTAAAACAAATCTGGGCCATTGAAATTGTTAGAATATTGTATTTGTAAAATAATTTTGGAGAAAATAAAATAATATACAAACAGAAATGTAAACGAAACAAAAAGTTAATTCGAGCCAACTGAATTCACAGTGTTTCCTTAAAGAATTTAATCTACTCCTAGTACTCAAGGTTTTGAATAATTTCCTCCCAGAATAGAACGAATTATATACTGGTGTAGCGGTACTTCAAACCACAGTGTTTTACCGAACACAAAGTTCGGTAGCAAATCACACTTACTGTTGCTTTCTTAGAAGTTAAAAGTAAAGAAGAAAGAAGAAATCAGAAAATCGTATGAAAAATCTGAGAGAATTGACTTATATTTATCGCCAATGTTGGCCTGAAAATTGAAGAGGTGCAACTCTTCAGAATGGTTGTTTATGCAAAACGGCCACATCATAAATGCCATAACATAAATGGCTATTTACTCAACAATAAACCGGGATAATTGAAGAGGGTGGTTAATTTTCTGTTACAAAAGCAGAAAACGAAAAAACGGGAAATGGTTGGATTTAATATTAATATTATTAATATTTTGTTATTAAAACGGATATTTAATAATATTTTTGTTAATATTTACTATTACAAATAAATTTGGTCCAAAAAATTAATCAATCAATCGATCATTTGACCGAATCCGAATCCGAAGCCGAAGCCGAGCGAGCGACGACAACGGCGTGAGGCTTGCCTTCTTCTCAATTCTTTAAGAGCTAGAAGAAGAGCAATTGCTTATATACCCATCAAAAACCTCTTCCTCTTCCAATATGGGACAATGTCCCTTTGTGAAAGAGAGAAACTTAAATATTTTATTTTCCTTAAATTTCCCATTCACCATCTTTTAAGCCACATTAATGCTTAAAAGAACCCAACAATCCCCCACATGAATGGGGAATGACTATATCACGGAAATATGCATGAAAAAACTGCGTGATTCGCAAGCAAGAATTAATTGCATCTCGATAAGTAGGTTTCCCTTTGAACTTTTCGTAGTGAACTTATGCCGGATATATTCGGTCAATCGGTAGATTTGATATATGAACCGTCGAACTTTGGTGTACACCTAGAAAACTATAAGTCACACAACCAACCCTTAACCGTCTTTGGTTCTCATTGTTGTGTTCGTTTCAGCTATGAACACCGCCTGGTTTCATAAGTGCGTAGAGAACTGGCCTTTCAAATTCTCCTTGAAGCGGCTAACACTTCACACTTACATATGTGATTCCTAAACGTGTCATCCCGTAGATACTGTCACGACCCAATTTCGGAATCGTGATGGCGCCTGTCGTGAAACCAGGCTAGCCACCCATTGTAACTAATCCTGAACCATTTATTAAGGAAATTACCATTTCACAACTGCCTAAAGTTAAATATAATAAAGATCTGTATTTAAGAGAAACTTATGAAACCAAAAATCCAAAATCTACAACTCCCGGAACCGGTGTCACACAGTCATGAGCTGCTAATACATAATACAACCCGAAAAGAAATGACCAACATAGTCTGAAAGTAAATACGACAGGTATAACGGAAAGAGATGACGAGATCACGGTCGCCAGCTGCTACCTCGTCAACTCTGATGAAACAGCTGCTACTCACTGACCAGCGCTGAATCTCGATGTACCTGGATCTGCACACAAGGTGCAGGGGGTAACGTGAGTACACCAACTCAGTAGTAACGAAACCAAACTACGGGCTGAGAGGTAGTGACAGACTAAACCTCCGATAATTTTGAACAACAGTATATAACTTGGACATGACAGTAATATATCAGAAAATAAACAAGATGCATTAATTTATGTTTGTAGTCCTGCATACCCGCCTGAATTCATATAGAATCAGGAATGATGTGTCCACTCAGTACTAGAATCTTGCCTTCCGTCCCAGGGAAAGTCCATCCCAGATATTACATAAACACAAGTGACACAGTCACTTAGTACTGAGGAAAAAGGATGAACCAGTCCCACGGAGAAGATCCATCTCTGGAACATAAGCCCCACGGAGAAGGTCCATCTCCGGAACATATCACTCGGACAAGATCCATGTCCAGGGAAGATCCATCCCTCAATATTTGTGCGCGCACTGGGGGTGTAAAGACTCCGGAGGGGATCCTATAAGCCCAAGCACTATATAAAGCCAACAAAGGCATGATTCCAGGGTCGCTGCGGTGTGTAGTCCGACCTCATAACTGTCTCAAAACCAGGTTCCAAGCCTCACTCAGTCAGTACCTTCCAGTCTCACTCGCCATGCTCTAACATATGAAATCAGCCAAAACCAATTATTATATAGAATAAACTAGCAATTTACGAGACTAAGGCATGAAAAATATACTGTAACAAGACTGAGTACATGAAAATAATAATCATAAACAGAGACAACAATAATCGACCGTTCCGTTCTGAACATATCGGTGTGAAGCCTTAACATTTATACTTAACATGATTTCTATTGCGTTCAAGTAAATGCAACCTTCACCGTACCAATATCAACCTGAGGTAACCATTAGACAGTGTCGTGGGATGAGCCAGGCTACAAATATTCGGTGTACGCCCTCATGCCCGTCACTTGGCAAGTGCGTCACCTTAATTAATATCAAATATCAGATAGTTTGGGGGTTTCGAACCCTCAGTTCCAAGTTTGGAAGCGTTACTTACCTAAAAACCGGCTAATATACTACTCCGCAGTGCCCTTGCCTCTAAATTCGACCTCCGAGTGCTCCAAATCTACCAACAATCAGGTGAATATCATTATAATATGTTAAGGAACTAATCCCAATCGAAATTTATCAAGAATACTAAAAAATCTTGAAATTTGTCAAACCCGACCCCCGGGCCCACGTCTCGGAACTCGATAAAATTTACACAAGAATCTTCGTCCTCCCACGAGTATATACATACCAAGAACACTGAATTCGTAGTCCAAATGACCCCTCAAATCCCCATTTTAAAGTCTCTTAATCCCAAGCCTTAATTACCTAATTTGCACTAATGTTTCCCAAATTTTCTACCATAAATCCGACCGTTAATCACATATAAACGAGTTTAGAGTTCAAGAACCTTACCTTAATGAAGAACTATCGAATCCCCTCTTCAAAATCCCTTCAAAAGCTTCAAACCCGGATGAAATATTGAGAAAGATGGATAAAATTCGCGAAGGCACGCTTTTATACCTTCTGCCCAGTGGTTCCACACCTGCGACCACTTACCCGTACCTGCGGAACCACACCTGCGGATCCCAGGTGCGCACCTGCGGAAAATCCCCAGGGACCTCAACTTCCGCACCTGCGATCAACCTTCCGCACCTGCGGCCTCGGAGGTGCGGCAATTACCTCGCACCTGCGGACTCTTCTCACTCAGCCAAACTTCCACACCTGTGGAGCCATGTCCGCTCCTGCGGGACCACACCTGCGGCTCCCCTTCCGCAGGTGCGAAACACCAGTAGCAGCAACATCAGCAATAGCAAAAACCATTCCAACTCCCCGTTAACCACCCCAAACCATCCCGAGCCCCTCGGGACCCCAACCAAACATACCAACGCATCATATATGATCATTCAAACTTAGTCGAGCCTTCGTAACATTAAACACAACATCAAAACCCCAAGAACACATCGAATTCAAGCCTATGAACTTTGAATTTTCTAAATCCCACCAACGATGCCGATACTACCCAAAACAACTTCGATTGACCTAAACTTTTGCAGACATATCCAAAATGACATTACGAACCTGTTCCAACTGTCGGAATTCCATTCCGAGCCCGGTAGCCTATTTTCCACTGCCGACCGAAAATCACCAAAAATTAACCTTCGCTAATTCAAGCCTAATTCTACACGGACATCACAAAAAAATTTTGAACACACTCCTAAGTCCCAAATCACCTAAAGAATCTATCCGAGCCATAAAATCCGCATTTCAAGGTCATTTTCCAATAAGTCAACTTCCGGTTGACTTTTCCAACCCTAAGGCTATTTTTAGAGACTAAGTAACTCAATTCCTTCTATAACCACTCCAAACCCGAGTTAACCACATCTAACTCATCATGAAAAGTCTAACCAAGCTACAACAAGGCGGAAACAATGAAAATAAATGCATGTTCTACGTAACGACCGACCGAGTCGTTACATTCTCCCCCTCTTAAACAAGCGTTCGTCCTCGAACTGGTCTAGAAACATACCTGGAGTCTCAAACAAGTGAGGACATCTGCTCCGCATCTCCCGCTCGGTCTCCCAAGTAGCCTCCTCCACTGGCTGACCTCTCCACTGCACCTTCACTGAAGCTATCTTCTTTGACCTCAACTTTCTGACCTCGCGAGCCAAAATAGCCACTGGCTTCACCTCATAAGACATATCATCCTCGAGTTGAACTGTGCTGAAGTCAGAAACATGAGACGGGTCACCAACATACTTCCGAAGCATCGACACATGGAATACCGGATGAACACTAGACAAGTTGGGTGGCAAGGAAAGTCTATAAGCCACTTCTCCCACCTTCTAGAGTACCTCAAAAGGACCAATGAACTGGGGACTAAGCTTGCCCCTCTTCCCAAACCTCAAAACACCCTTCATGGGTGATGTCGCGCCCCCTTTTTCCTCGCACGGGTTAGGTACGGAGAGATCGGGTTTATGACATTTTTGGACAACTCCTTAAAGCAAAGGTTTAAGGAAGAGTCGCCACCTAACGATTTTTATGGTGCGTTAGGGCACCTAGAGTAAATAACTCATGAACTAGTTTGCATTATCAGAGATTGGGTAAGGGCTTGAAGTTATCCCAAGGGGAAGGTGTTAGGCCCCCCTCAAGATCCACAACTATGGGTCCCAGCCAAGAAGTTTTGTGAATTTGGAGGACAAACAAGTAAGGCTCAAATAAGAGGGGATTTCACACAAAGCATAATTTATTAAAGGTTTTGAAAACATTACAAAATATTCAAAGACATTATCCTAGGTTTAAAGTAATACGGATCACATCAATGCAATACCCGGTATGTCACTCCTGGAGAGGGGCTACACGTGGTATTAGCGCACCGGTTATCATATCCGTATTCTACCCTTCCCACCCCGTAAAGGTATTCTAAAATGCGCGTGTTGGTCACGAATGCTTATTGCGTGCTATTGCCCATCCCATCCTATAAGTCCATGAGGGTATTTTAGGACTACTATCCCTACAAGGTGGGCACTAGGCTGAACTCCTAGGTTAAAAAAGGATAAAATTGCTAAGCGACATACATAACAAATAGGACAACATGTAAGGGAACACATAAGGCAAATAATGGGCTCACAGATCCCTCCACAAGTAGACACGTAAATAGCACGTCTCAAACACAATCAAGGTCTCAAAATCAGGATTTAAAACAAGAATATTTGAGTTGAAAATCAGTAGGTTTTGAACAAAGGAGTGCTTTTGAAAATTCAGTAATAGAGCAGGGTCAGTTAAAACAGAGCAGTTTGAAGAAGAGGAATTGGTTAGGAATCCAGTAATTTAAGGACAATAGCAGAATTTTGAAAAGAATGCACAGCAGTTTTAAAGTTTCCAGTAAAAAGAGATAGGTACCTTTTGGAAAATCAGTATTTAGGCATGAAACAAGATCTAAACAATACAAAATAATTTTGAACAGAAAAAATCCAATAATCCAAGAATATGTGAGAATCAAAGTTTTAGTGAAAAGAGAATGAGTAAATTATTTCAGGAAAAAACAGTAGTTTAAAATATAGAGCGAGGATTCAAAAAGACACTGAAATCCAGTAATTTTGAAAACCAAATAGAGCAGGAATCAGGTAAAACTTTTAGTAAAGAGGAAGTAAATGCGTGACTTCAATACTATGATTTTGCAAGTAGAGTGAAATTCAAAAGAGATAGAACATGAGTGAAAAGGGAGCAAAGTTTAAGAATTTCAACAAAAAAAAGGGACTGGTTGGTTCTAATGTCAGCCAAGTGAATCATAATTAGTTAGTTTCAGTACGAATTAGGCCTAAAGCTTGCCTAGGCGTTGTATACATTGCCTACTTATTTTAGAGGGGTGAGCATGCGTATTTAGCCCTGATTTTAAGAAAGTCACATTGGCAGAAAACGTTTTAAACAGTCAACCATATTTTAACGAGATTATTAGATTAACATGCTGACTAGGTGTTCCACATATGCAATTCGAGACAAACATGCTGAAAGATATAATCCTAAAATCAGGATATCTAATGCACATATGAATACCTAAAAAAACATGGTTTCTATATGCTGAGATTATAAGATGCAGGGATAATGCCTCATAACAGTTTTATTACTTGTTATAACCGTTAATGGTAATCATGGCTTACAAAAAATGAGTAAAGTAGACATGCTGAAAATAAAAGAACCTAAGCAGGATTTCTAATGAGATGCATGTCCTAGACAGGTTATCTATTGCACATGTAAAAAAAGTAAAACCATATAAGCATGTCTTCTACCCATTACTAGACTAAGCATGCGTATTTCTCCCCATATTCACTATCCAACCCCCAATATCTGTTTACAAGTTATTACAGGCCAAATAAATGAATTACAGTAATGAAAGAAATAAAATAAGAAGTTACTTCTATAGGGAGCCTTCAACCAGGACCAATCCTCCAATCTCACTCCTTTCGAGTTTCACAGCCTTAACATGGTCTGGGTGCGCCAAAGCTCCCTAGGGCCTTCATTGGGTCCCTGGCCAATACCAGCACCCAAACAAATTGCCAAAAGTTGAGACAAGTGCAGTGTGAAATTACCAGCCTTGTGTGTCAGAGTTCAATGAGTACTCAGAGGTACTCAAGGCAGTGCTCACACGAAGGGGGTAGGACCTAATTTCTAAGAGTAGTGTGAAGTGCAGAAAGAAGAGGAAAAAAGAGTTTACAAAAAAAAAAGGAAAGTTGTTTTGAAAGATTAGTTTTTGAAAAACAACATAAGTACTAATTACAAATGTTCAACAGTATAGAATTGCACACAAGGACAATGGGGTATGGGGACAAGTAGGTCACATAATAACAGAATAGACACATAGACTTAAGAAACTCATTAGCATAGTTATACAAATCAAAAGGTAAGGAAACGGCTAAGTTTAGACATGATAGTAGATAGTAACAGAATATAGTCATGAAAAGTAAGATTAAGAGCAAATAACAGTCATGCAAGCATGTAAATCATAAAAAGGGTAAGTACTAATAGATAAAAGGTTCAAGGGGATTAGGGGATACATAATACTGGACAGGAAAGGGAAATGGCTAACAAATGCATATAAGGATAGGCAAGGCCTATGACAAGTATTGATTCAATCATAAACATAGAAATCTCAAAGAGATGAACATGGCAAGTATTGATAGGCAAATAGGAACCAGTTACATGTTGCATAGTATGAGCATAAGTAGAAGACAATTAAGAGTATAATGAACTGAGATAGTAGTAAACACATTGGTTTAGGACTTAGAAATTAATTATAACATACCACTTAAGAAAGGGCACAGCAAAATGCAAGAGCAAGGTGAACACACAATATTGGCCTTGGCTTAGAGCCGACCAATAGTAGACAATAGCAGAGTAAAGAAAAGAGAGAAAGCACAAGAGAGCTTAGAATAATATTGATTGTTGTCTCGTGTTATTGAAAAACATAGGGTATTTATAGTTAAAAATAGGTAGTAAAATACAATGGTAATAAAAGAGGACAGAATCCAATCAGTGTAAAAAATACACGGACCCCTTAAATCAGGGGATTCGAACTCAGAGAATGGTACAACAATATGGCCATATATGGTAAGAGAAAAATCAGTACCAAACTTAAGTAAGGAAATAATCCAGGCCTGTTAAAGAACAGGGAATCTCGGAATCAGTTAACCAAATAATCAAGACAAATCATTCCCTTAAATTAAGGGATTGGAATTCAAATAGTAACACACATAGGCAAGGTAAAAGAAATCAGTCAAGAATTGAATTAAGGGAAGGACTAGGCAATAGAGTAAACAATTAGGGACAAATTCAGAGATTCCAATCAAGGAGAGACTCATGGAAGTCAACCAATCTAAACAAACATATAGTGCTCATCAAAACAGGGAAATCAACATCGATTAGAAGGGAATTATTGAGCCCTTCTTCAACATATAAATAGAGAGGCAAACAGTAGTAGCAACATGCAGGCCTGGCAACATCGATAGTAAGAGGCTAGAGATAAACACAAATATGAAGCAAGTAGGTAAAGAGCCTTAAAAATGGCTGGTTCATAGCATGATAGTCATAGAAAACTCAATAAGAGTCAAATAGTCAAACAAGCATGAAGATACGAACATAGAAGTCTAAGAAAATTAGGGTTTTCACCATAAAACAAGTTAAAACATTAGGAGCATGGAATTAGTAAGTATGCAAAGGGAAAAACTCAAACATACAAGTGAACACAGTCCGAACCAGTATAGGAAAGACTTAGAGAAAAACCCTAACTTAAACATACTCAAAAGAGTTTTAAAGTTGATGAAACTTAAAGATCGAGTTGAGAATAGTATAAAAACATGAGAGAATAAGCTAAAATAACAGAGATTTAAAAAGGTTTATGTCGGAGCTAGGGTTTCATAAGAACCAGAGCAAAAATAGGAGAACCTGCCGTGAAACTCATGGATAGTGGTGAGGAAGGCATGACAGTGTCAAAACCCCACCGGAGAAGGGCCGGAATCAACCCAAGCAGAGCTCCAGTAGCTGTTGGGTATGGTAAAGACCCATGGAGGTCTTAGAGACAAAGTAATCCGGAGCAAGGAGTCGTCAAGGCGGCTGGTGGTTGAAAGGGGAGAGACTGGAGGTGACCGGAGATAGGTTGAGGACCATCGGAGAAGGAGAAGAACCAGAATGTTCTAGAGAGAAGGAGGAGAGAAAGAGACGAGTAGAGAGAGAGAGACGGTTCTCGAAGAGTGAGGGGTCAGGGGGGGTAGTTAGGGAGTTAATTAAGGTAAGGAAATATCTGGGCCGTTGATCTCATGTGATCAACGGCTCAGATCGAGTGGGGGTTCGGTCAGGTAAAGGAATGGTTTGGGCTGGGTAGTTTAGGGGTCTGATGGGTTGGGTTAAATTGGGTATGAAATGTGGCTATGATTTAAATATAATAGGGCTAGATGTTAAATACCCGAATAAAAAAATAGATAACTAATTAATTAAAATAGCCAATAATCGTATAAAATGAAATTAAGTTAAAAATAGGTAAAATTACAGTAAATAACTAATATCAAGTGCAAAAAATGCACAAGCTTCGAATTAAAATGGTACGAAATGTTCAATTGGGCCACATTTGTAAAATTGTTGCAATTGAAATTAAATGGCACCCAATTGGCTAATTTGTGAAATAGTTGAATTTTAATAGCTAGAAAATGATTATAAACGATATACTGAGCTGGGAAATATTTTTAAATTATTTATAGCATAATTTATGAATTATTTAGATATGAAATATTAAATAAACAGGGAGATAATTCAAATAAAAATATGGAAAAATACTCATTATTGCAAAGAGTGATTTTGAGAGCTTATATGCAAGTTTGAAAATAGTTTGAGGAAAAATTGGGTATCAACAGGTGACACCTTCAGCAGAACCTTATCACCCTCCATGAAAGACACATCCCGAACCTTCCGGTCCGCATAGCTCTTCTGTCTAGATTGAGTCGTGCGAAGCCGCTCCTGAATCAACTTCACCCTTACCAACGCATCCTGAACCAAATCTGGGCCTAATAGCCTAGCCTCGCCGGGCTCGAACCAACCAACCGGAGATCTACATCTCCTAGCATATAGCCTCATATGGCGCCATTTGAATACTAGACTGGTAGCTATTGTTATATGCGAACTCTGCTAGAGGCAGAAACTGCTCCCACGAGCCACCAAAATCAATCACACAGGCACGCAACATGTCCTCCAAGATCTGAATAGTCCTCTCTGACTGCCCGTCAGTCTGAGGATGAAATGTTGTGCTCAAATCTACCTGCGTACCCATACCTCTCTGCATAGCCCTCCAAAACTGAGATGTGAACTGAGTACCCCTGTCAGAAATGATAGAAACTGGGACCCATGCAATCGGACAATCTCCCTGATGTAAATACCAACTAGCCTCTCTGAAGTATAAGTAGTACTGATAGGAATGAAGTGCGCCAACTTGGTCAGTCGATCCACAATGACCCAAATAGCATAAAATCCCTTCGGAGTCCATGGGAGACCAACTACAAAGTCTCTGGTGCTCATACTTGACCTGCTGGCAGTTGAGACACCGTTCTACATACTCAACAATATCCCTCTTCATCCGCCTCCACCAATACTGCTGCCTCAAATCCTGATACATCTTCGCGGCACCCGGATGGATGAAGTACCACGAACTATGGGCCTCTGCTAATATCATCTACATCGGGCACACAAATACGGCCCTACATCCTCATAACCCCGTCATCATCAATAGTCACATACCTGGCATCACCTCGACGGACCCTGTCCTGAAGAACTAACAAGTGACGGTCATCATACTGACGCGCTCTAATCTGATCATAGAGAGAAGACCGGGAAACCATGCTAGCTACCACCCGTGGAGGCTCTGACAAATCCAATCTCACACGCTGCCCTGCTAAGGCCTGAACATCACGTGCTAAGGGTCTCTCTACTACTGAAAGATAGGCTAAACTCCCCAAACTCCCTGCTCGGCGACTCAGGGCGTCGGCCACCACATTGGCCTTCCCCAGATGATATAGAATGGTGAGGTCATAATCCTTGAGAAGCTCCAACCATCTCCTCTGACGCAAATTCAAATCCTTCTGCCTCAGCAGATACTGCAGACTGCGATAGTCAGTAAAAATCTCACACTGAACCCCATATAAATAATGACGCCAAATCTTCAAAGCATGAACAATGGCAGCTAACTCAAGATCGTGCACTGGATAATTCTTCTCGTGCACCTTCAACTATCTGGACGCGTAGGCAATCACCCTACCGTCCTGCATCAAGATCGCTCCCAAGCCAAACCTAGAAGCATTACAATAGACTGTGTAAGAACCCGAACCAGTAGGCAAAACTAATACCGGAGTTGTGGTCAATGCTGACTTGAGCTTCTGAAATTTGTCCTCACACTCATCGAACCATCTGAACGGAGCACCCTTCTGGGTCAATCTGGTCAGTGGTGAAGCAATAGAAGAGAATCCCTCCACAAAGCGACGATAATAACCCGCCAAACCAAGGAAACTCCTAATCTCTGTAGCTGAGGATGGTCTGGGCCAACTCTGCACCGCCTTTATCTTCTTCGGATCAACCTGAATACCCTCACTAGACACCACGTGACCCAAGAAAGCTACCGAACTAAGCCAAAACTCACATTTGGAGAACTTTGCATAAAGTTTCTCCTCTCTCAACTTCTGCAACACAACCCTTAAATGTTGAGCATGCTCCTCCTGGCTACGAGAATACACCAGGATGTCATCAATGAACACAATAATGAATGAATCAAGGTAAGGCTGAAACACACTGTTCATCAGATGCATGGACGCGACTGGGGCATTGGTCAACCCAAATGACATAACAAGAAACTCGAAATGGCCATATCTGGTCCTTAAGGCAGTCTTCGGAATATCAGGATCCCGAGTCTTCAACTGATGGTACCCAAACCTCAAGTCAATCTTGGAGAACACCTTAGCTCCCTGAAGCTGATCAAACAAGTCATCAATGCAGGGCAAAGGATACCGGTTCTTCACCGTAACCTTATTCAGCTGTCTATAGTCTATGCACATGCGCATAGAACCATCCTTCTTCTTCATGAACAACACCGGTGCACCCCAAGGCGAACACTAGGCCAAATGAACCCCTTATCTAGGAGTTCCTGAAGTTGCTCCTTCAATTCCTTTAACTCTGTTGGGGCCATGCGGTAAGGTGGAATAGAGATAGGTTGGGTGTCATGTAACAAGCCGATACCAAAATCAATGTCCCTGTCAGGTGGCATGCCTGGCAGGTCTGCAGGGAATACGTCCGGGAACTCACAGACCACGGGAAAAGAGTCAATAGAGAGAGTCTCACTACTAACATCCCGCACGAAGGACAGATAAGACTCACACCCCTTCCCAATAATACGCTAAGCCTTCAAGTAGGAAATCACTCTACTAGGCACATACTCCACCGAACCTCTCCACTCAATCCTAGGCAATCCGGGCATAGCTAAGGTCACGGTCTTGGCGTGACAGTCAAGAACAACATGGCATGGAGATAGCCAATCCATGCCCAAAATCACATCGAAGTCAACCATGCTAAGCAATAATAGGTCTGCCCGGGTCTCCATACCCCCAATGGATATAATACAAGACCGGTACACCCGGTCTACCACAACAGTATCCCCCACCGGAGTCGACACATGAACAGCCAAAAACATGGACTCATGGGGCATATCCAAGAAATGTGCAAAATATGATGAAACATATGAATACGTAGAACCAGGATCAAATAATACTGAAGCATCTCGGTGGCAGACTTAAATAATACATGTAATCACTACATATGAAGCCACGGCATCTAGTCTGGCCGGAAGTGCATAGAAACGGGCATGTCCTCCACCTGATCGACCTCCCCCTCTAGGGCGGCCTCTGACTGACTGACCTTCACCCTTGGCTGCATGGGCGGGTGGTGTATAAACTGGTGCTGAAGCTGGAGGCCTCTGCTGATATGAACTACCAGAAAGGCGGGGACAATGCCTCTTGATGTGACCTGGATCCCCACACTCGAAGCAACCCCTCTCAGCAAAAGACGATGGGGACTGAAGGGAACCCCTGAAACCAGAGTAGCTTCTAGAAGATCCATGTGCTGTAGAATCCTGAACTGACTGTGGCCTGGGTGAGCTCTGGGCTTGAAGTGCACTGAATGATGAACGACCCGAATGAGAACTACGGGGACCATGTCCTGATGAAGTACCACTGTAAACTGGACGAGCTGGCTGAGTCTGAGCTCCCGAGTGAACACCACCATAACTACCAGATCCTCGAGGCCTCTTGGCCTCCCTCTCAACCCGCTCCTGGTGGCGCACTGACTCTATATCCCTGGCTTTGTCGACTACCTCCTCAAAAGAAGCCCTAGACACCCTCTCCCTGGTCAAAAAGATCCGTAAATGATAAGTAAGACCATCAACAAACCTCCGGATCCTCTCTCTGTCTATGGGAACTAGCCATATGGCATGACGGGCTAACTCAGAGAACCTCATCTCATACTACGTCACGGTCATGTTTCCCTGATGCAACTGCTCGAACTCTCTGTGCAGCTCCTCTCTGCAGGACTGTGGTATATACTTCTCCAAAAAGAGAATGGAGAACTGGTGCCATGTAAGGGGCGCTACATTAGAAGGTCTACGCCTCTCATAGGCCTCCCACCAAGAAAGTGCAGCTCCTGAAAACTGAAAAGTAGTGAATGGAACCCCACTGGCCTCTAATATCCCTGTTGTGCGTAGTATCCTCTGACACTTGTCCAAGAAGGCCTGGGCATCCTCGCCTTCTGTACCACTAAAAGTCGGAGGCTGGAGTCTACTGAACCTCTCCAACCTACGCTACTCATCATCAGCTAAAGGTGGGACCACATAATCCTGTACCGGAGCAATAGGCTACACTGGAACTGCCCTAGGTGTCTGAAGTCCCTAGGTGACCTGCTCAGGTGTCCGGGAAGCTGGAGTCTGAATGCCTCCCCCAGCCTGAGAAGTATTACCAGTAGTGGACATCGCAACGGCCTGTGCCAAGCTGGTGCACACCGTCAAAATCTGAGCTAGGGTCTCTTGAAGACCCGGAATCACAATGAGCACTACTGGTGCCTGAGCCGGCCCCACTGGAATCTCAGCTGCGGGGACCTGATCCTGAGCAATAGGAGGGTCCATAGGTGCTACCCCGGCTGTTGTGCGGGCTGCAACCCTCCCTCTGCCACGGCCTCGTCCTCTAGCTGGTCCTGCTGGTGTTTGATCACCACTACCAGTATCACGAGTCCTCACCATCTGTGAGAGAATGAAAACAACAGAAGTTTAGTTCCTGAGTTCAACAGAGTCGCACGACAGATTTCAAAATGTGGAATTTTCCTAAGGGTTCTTTAACCTCTCGAAGATAAGTACAGACGTCTCCGTACCGATCCGCAAGACTCTACTAAACCTGCTCATGGCTGGTGAGACCTGTTCAAACTAGAGCTCTAATACCAACTTGTCACGACCCAATTTCGGAGTCGTGATGGCGCCTGTCGTGAAACCAGGACAGCCACCTATTGTAACTAATCCTGAACCATTTATTAAGGAAATTACCATTTCACAACTGCCTGAAGTTAAATATAATAAAGATCTGTATTTAAAAGAAACTTATGAAACCAAAAACCCAAGATCTACAACTCCCGGAACCGGTGTCACACAGTCATGAGCTGCTAACACATAATACAACCCGAAAAGAAATGACCAACATAGTCTGAAAGTAAATACGACAGGTAGAAGGGAAAGAGATGACGAGATCACGGTCGCCAGCAACTACCTCGTCAACTCTCATGAAGCTGCTGCTACTCACTAACCAGTACTGAATCTCGATGTACCTGGATCTGCACACAAGGTGCAGGGGGTAACGTGAGTACACCAACTCAGTAGTAACGAAACCAAACTACAGGCTGAGAGGTAGTGACAAACTAAACCTCCGATAATTTTGAACAACAGTATATAACTTGGACATGACAGTAATATATCAGAAACTAAACAAGATGCATCAATTTATGTTTGTAGTCCTGCATACCCGCCTGAATTCATATAGAATCAGGAATGATGTGTACTCAGTAATCAAACTCTCATAAAGTGGTCAACTCAGTACTAGAATCTGGCCTTCCGGCCTAGGGAAAGTCCATCTCGGATATTACATAAACACAAGTGACACAGTCACCTAGTACTGAGGAAAAAGAACGATCCAGCCCCACAGAGAAGATCCATCTCTGGAACATAAGCCCCACGGAGAAGTTCCATCTCCGAAACATATCACTCGGACAAGATCCATGTCCAAGAAAGATCCATCCCTCAATATATGTGCGCTCACTAGGGGTGTAAAGACTCTGGATGGGATTCTATAAGCCCAAGCGCTATATCAAGCCATCGAAGGCATGATTCCAGGGTCGCTGCGGTGTGTAGTCCGACCTCATAACTGTCTCAAAACCAGGTTCCAAGCCTCACTTAGTCAGTACCTTCCAGTCTCACTCACCATGCTCTAACATATGAAATCAGCCCAAACCAATGATAATATAGAATAAACTAGCAATTTACGAGACTGAGGCATGAAAAAAATATATTGTAACAGGACTGAGTACATGAAAACAATAATCATAAACAGAGACAGCAATAATCGACCGTTCCGGTCTGAACATATCGGCGTGAAGCCTTAACATTTATACTTAGCATGATTTCTATTGCGTTCAAGGTAAATGTAACCTTCACAGTACCAATATCAACCTGAGGTAACCATTAGACAGTGCCGTAGGATGAGCCATGCTACAAATATTTGGTGTACGCCCGCATGCCCGTCACTTGGCAAGTGCGTCACCTTAATTAATATCAAATATCAGATAGTTTGGGGGTTTCGAACCCTCAGTTCTAAGTTTGGAAGCGTTACTTACCTCAAAACCTGCTAAAATACTACTCCGCAGTTCCCTTGCCTCTAAATTCGGCCTCCGAGTGCTCCAAATCTACCAACAATCAGATGAATATCATTATAATATGCTAAGGAACTAATCCCAATCGAAATTTATCAAGAATACTCAAAAATCTTGAAATGTTTCAAACCCCACCCCCGGACCCATGTCTCGGAACTCGATAAAATTTACACAAGAATCTTCGTCCTCCCACGAGTATATACATACCAAGAACACTGAATTCGGAGTCCAAATGACCCCTCAAATCCCCATTTTAAAGTCTCTTAATCCCAAGCCCTAATTACACAATTTGCACTAATGTTTCCCAAATTTTCTACCATAAATCCGACCTTTAATCACATATAAACAGGTTTAGAGTCCAAGAACCTTACCTTAATGAAGAACTATCGAATCCCCTCTTCAAAATCCCTTCAAAAGCTTCAAACCCGGATGAAATGTTGAGAAAGATGGCTAAAATTCGCGAAGGCACGCTTTTATACCTTCTGCCCAGTGGTTCCGCACCTGCGACCACTTACCCGCACCTGCGGAACCTCACCTGTGAATCCCAGGTGCGCACCTACAGAAAATCTCCAGGGACCTCAACTTCCGCACCTACGACCGACCTCCCGCACCTGCGGCCTCGCAGGTGAGGCAATTACCTCGCACCTGCGGACTCTTCTCACTCAGCCAAACTTTCGCACCTGCGGAGCCGTGTACGCTCCTGTGGGACCGCACCTGCGGCTCCCCTTCCGCAGGTGCGAAACAACAGTAGCAGCAACATCAGCAAGAGCAAAAACCATTCCAACTCCCCGTTAACCATCGCAAACCATCCCGAGCCCCTCGGGACCCCAACTAAACATACCAACGCATCATATATGATCATTCAAACTTAGTCGAGCCTTCGTAACATTAAACACAACATCAAAACCCCAAGAACACATCGAATTCAAGCCTATGAACTTTGAATTTTCTAAATCCCACCAACGATGCCAAAACTACCCAAAACAACTTCGATTGATCTGAAATTTTACAGACATATCCAAAATGACATTACGAACCTGTTCCAACTGTCGAAATTCCATTCCGACCCCGATTGCCTATTTTCCACTGCCGACTGGAAATCATCAAAAACTAACCTTCGCCAATTCAAGCCTAACTCTACACCGGACATCACAAAAATATTTCGAACACACTCCTAAGTCCCAAATCACCTAATGAAGCTATCTGAGCCATAAAATCCGCATTTCGAGGTTGTTTCGCAATAAGTCAACTTCTAATTGACTTTTTCAACCCTAAGGCTATTTTTAGAGACTAAGTGTCTCAATTCCTTCTATAACCACTCCAAACCCGAGTTAACCACATCTAACTCATCATGAACAGTCTAACCAAGCTACAACAAGGCAAAAATAGTGAAAATAAATGCATGTTCTACGTAACGACCGATCAAGTCATTACAGATACACTATTTGATATACCCCGTATCAAATTTAGAAATCATTAAAAATCCTTAATGCTTTATCCTTGGTACTGAACATTGTCTCTTCACGAGAATGGACCAAAATTTTGGTTGTCAATTTTGACCCATCATTAATGACTTTGTTTGATCTCCTTGAACCTAGATCGTGGGATCTCTAGTATTCTAGGTAGAGTTACCGCCACAATGACTTGTTCTCGGCCATAGTCCCATTCCCCTTGATGATTTCTAAACTACCTCTCTAATTAGGCCTTTTGTAAGTGGATCCGACACATTATCGCTTGACTTTACATAGTCAATCGTGATAATTCCTCTAGAGAGTAATTTCCTAACTNGTCTTCTTCGTATATGACGAGATTTACCGTTATACATAACGCTCCCTGCCCTTCCAATTGCCGCTTGACTATCGCAATGTATGCACATTGGTGCCAACGGTTTGGGCCAAAATGGAATGTCTTCCAAGAAATTCCGGAGCCATCCATCTTCTTCACCGGCTTTATCTAAATCTATGAACTTAGCCTCCATTGTAGAGCGGTCAATACAAGTTTGTTTGGACAACTTCCAAGATACCGCTCCTCTACCAATAGTGAATACATATCCACTTGTGGACTTAGAATCAGTTGACCCAGTGATCCAAATTGTATCACAGTATCCCTCAATCACCGCAGGATATTTATTGTAGTGCAAAGCAAAGTCCTGGGTATGTTCTAAACATCCCAAAACTCGTTTCATTGCCATCCAATGAGATTGACCTGGATTGCTCGTGTATCGACTCAATTTACTTATAGCACAAGCTATATATGGTCGTGTACAATTCATGATGTATATTAAACATCCCAACACACGAGCATAATCCAATTGTGATATGCTTTGGCAGTTGTTCTTTGCTAATGCAAGATTCACGTCAATTGGAGTCTTTGCAACTTTAAACCCCAAGTGCTTGAATTTTTCAAGTACTGTCTTAATATAATGAGATTGTGACAATGCCAGACCTTGAGAAGTCTTATGGATCTTAATTCCTAAAATTAAATCAGCAACTCCCAAGTCCTTCATATCAAACTTGCCAGTTAACATGCGCTTAGTCGCATTTATGTTGGCAATGTCATTACTCATTATCAGCATATCATCCACATATAAGCAAACANCATACGCTTAGTCGCATTTATGTTGGCAATATCATTACTCATTATCAGCATATCATCCACATATAATCAAACAATGATAATGAAATTTGGAACATTTTTAATGTACACACATTTATCACATTCATTTATCTTAAAACCATTTGACAACATTGTTTGGTCAAATTTCGCATGCCATTGTTTGGGTGCTTGTTTTAGTCCGTAAAGGGACTTAACAAGTCTACATACCTTCTTTTCTTTACCTGGAACCACAAACCCTTCAGGTTGTTCCATGTAGATTTCTTTCTCCAATTCTCCATTTAAGAAGGTCGTCTTAACATCCATTTGATGAATATCAAGACCATAAACTGCAGCTAACTCTACTAACGTTCGTATGGACGTAATTCTTGTAACTGGAGAGTATGTATCAAAATGGTCAAGACCTTCTTGTTGTATGTACCCTTTGATCACAAGTCTTTCCTTATATTTGTCAATAGTTCCATCATCATTTTCCTCTTAAGAATCATTTAGAACCCAACGGTCTATTTCCAGGAGGAAGATCAACCAATTCCCATGTATGGTTGTTCAATATGGATTCTATTTCACTATTGACTGCCTCTTTCCAAAATAATGATTCCGAAGAAACATAGCTTTTTTAAATGTTTGAGGCTCATTCTCCAATAAGAAAGTTACAAAATCTGGTCCAATGAAGTCGACGTTCTTTGACACTTACTACGTCTTGGATCATCCTGATTAAATGTACTTTCTTTTGTTTCTTCCCGAGGTCGTTTAGATCCTTCACCAATCGACTCACATTCCTTTTTATACAGATATATATTTTCAAAGAACTCAACATTAACTGATTCTATAACCATATTATTATGAATGTCGGAATATTCTGATTTATAAACCAGAAATCAATATGCTTTACTATTGGTTGCATATCCTATGAAAACATAATCAACGATTTTCGGTCCTATTTTTACCCTCCTGGGTTTAGGAACTTGCACTTTTGCCAAACACCCCCACACTTTAAAATAATTCAAGTTGGGCTTCCTTCTTTTCCATTTTTCATATGGAATGGATTGTGTTTTGCTATGGGGTACTCAATGTAGTATTAGGTTAGCCGTAAGAACGACTTCCCCCCACAAGTTCTGTGGCAAACCAGAACTTATCAACAATGCGTTCATCATCTCCTTTAATGAACGATTCTTTCTTTCCGCAATCCCATTGGATTGGGGTGTGTATGGGGGCTGTTTTTTGGTGAATAATTCCATATTCTAAACATGTTTCTTCAAAAGGAGATTCATATTCACCACCCCTATCACTTCTTATCATTTTTATTTTCTTGTTAAGCTGAGTTTCAACTTCATTTTGTATTGCTTGAATGCGTCTATCGCTTCATTTTTACTATTAAGTAAGTAAACATAGCAATATCGAGTACTATCGTCAATAAAAGTTATGAAATACTTCTTTCCACCGCGAGATGGTATTGACTTCATATCGCTAATATCTGTGTGAATTAAGTCTAAAGGATTTGAATTCCTTTCAACTGACTTATAAGGATGTTTAACATACTTAGATTCCACACATATTTGACATTTTGATTTGTCGCATTCAAACTTAGGAAATACTTCCAAATTAATCATTTTTCGCAAGATTTGATAATTGACATGACCCAAACGTATATGCCATAACTTATTTGACTCAAGTAAGTAAGATGAAGCTGAGATTTTATTATTATTCTCAACAACCATTACATTCAGCTTGAAAAGTCCCTCAGTGGGGTAACTTTTTCCTACAAACATTTTGTTCTTACTTATTACAATCTTATCAGATACAAAAAACATTTAAAACCATTCTTAACAAGAAGTTCAGCAGAGACTAAATTCTTCCTAATCTCGGGAACATGAAGGACGTTGTTCAAAGTCATCACTTTACCGGAAGTCATTTTCAGAAATATCTTCTCACATCCTTCAATCTTGGCCGTTGCAACATTTCCCATAGAAAGTGTCTCTTCGGGTCTAACAGTAGCATATGTAGCAAAAACTTCTCTAACATCACAAACATGGCGAGTGGCTCCAGAATCAATCCACCACTCCTTAGGATTGCCCACCAGGTTGCATTCAGAAAGCATAGCACACAAGTCATCAACATCTCCATGCTTTTCAATCATGTTTGCCTGACCCTTCTTCTTGTCTTTCTTTGGGGCACGATAATATGTAGATTTGTGTCCAGCTTTTCCACAGTTGTAGCAATTACGGTTGAACCACTTCTTGCTTGGGTTGCTTTTCGGTTCAGAAGCATGCTTCCTCTTTCTCTTATTTTGAGAAGTATCCTCAACAATGTTTTCTGCCATTATTGTTGAGTTTCCACGACCTCTATTTTCAGCAGCTTTATTGTTCTCTTCGACTCTCAACCGAACAATGAGTGTCACGACCCGAATTCCCATCATCGGGACTGTGATGGTGCCTAACGCTATTCTTGCTAGGCAAGCCAACATTTGAGAGTTCAACATTTAAAACAGTTTAAAACATATACGAAATCTATTGCTATCCAATAAATGATACCAAAATAATGTATGAAGTAATAAAATGATACCACGAACTAATGCTAATATCTAACTACCCAGGGTATAAAGTCATAATTCACGAACTACTAAGAGTTTACTACAAGTATTTGGCTCAAAGAAATAGTATATAACTGTTTTAAACTAAATAAAACAGCAAATGCATAACAATGAGAAGACTCCAGGAATCTGCGAACATCGGCAGATCTACCTCGTGTCTCCGTGCGAATAATCAGCTACAACTCAAACTCAGCTCTGACCTAAACCTGGATATGCACAAGAAGTGCAGAGTGCAATATCAGTACAACAAACCCCATGTACTTGTAAGTGTCGAGCCTAACCTCGATGAGGTATTGACGAGGCTACGGCGGGGCATTTATAGTATAACCTGTGTACAATGTATAATAAAGCAAATAGGAAATACTAGACTAAATGAAGCAGTAACTTGCAATAAGTAAATAATTAACGCATTTTTCCAAAACTCAGTTATAACCAATCCTTACGAAAATTTCAATGTTACAGATTTAAATCACGGTAGTAGCCAAATATGAAAAACAACAAAATAGAACAGTTTGCATTCCAATCCCATCATATAACCATCAACAACATGAACGTCCTCCCTTATTACTCATTTTTGCGACGTGCAACCCGATCCCACCTGTCTACCCTTATTGCTCCTCAATATATATATATATATATATATATATCACCTTTATTTCTCCTGTTGCGGCGTGCAACCTGATCCCACATGTCCACCCTTATTATTTTTTGTTGCGGCGTGCAACCCGATCCCACCAAACAATCACATTTAACCCGTATTCCTCCTCAATATACCACCCTTATTCCTCATGTTGCGCCGCACAACTCGTTCCCACCATATTAGTACCAATCACACAATAATAATAAGTGTTACACAATTTAAATCAAAATTCTCCTCCATGTTTATGTCTAAGTCAATGTAAACGGAAATCTTTAAAATTATGAAAACTTCACCAATTGCTACTGCACAGCGAGACAAACCGAAATATACCCATGAAGTACCAACAAACCAGCTCAACCCAATATTGTAACACCATGAAACTACTACAACTAATACTTTCAATAAAGAAATAACATCTAACAAGAAGAAATTAGACATAGAAACATCAATAAGCACGAAACAGTTAAAACAAGAATATAATAAATTGGGGACGGGGAAGGGAACGTGCTAAACAGATAATTTAACGGTGCATAGGTACTCGTCACCTCACCTATACGCCAGACACATGCAAATTCTCATAGCAATTAAGTCGGGGATTCCTAATCCCTCAAGTCAAAATTAGACCAAACACTTACCTCGATTTCACAAGCCACTCACTGCTCAATTACAACTTTACCTTAGAATTCACCTCCAACCCACTCGTATATAATCGTAATTACTTCAATATCATTAATTATTTCTAAAGGAATTAACTTTAATGCATAATCATGGCTTTCCGAAGTTCTCCAAAAAAAAGTTTAAAACCGACCATGGACCCTCTTGGTCCAAACTTGGGGTTCGGATCAAATTTCGTTTACCCATTCACCCCTGAGCCCGAATATGTAGTTAGTTTCGAAATCCGACCAAATTCAAGGTCTAAATTCAAATTATGCAAAATTCCGTAATTCTACCCAAACTCTTTTCTACCATGAAAACCTTTGATTTTTGATTGAAAAGTGATGAAAAACAATGGGTAATCGAGTGAAAGTAGTTTAGAATCGTTTACCAACACTTTTGGGAAGAACTTGTCTCTTGAAAATCGTCTCTAGGTTTTCTTGGTTTTGAAAATATGAAAGAATGGCCTATTCCCATTTTAAGTTCTCTTTTTAACTCACTGAACGAGCCTTCATCGCGTTCGCAAGAGGCCTGTCGCGATGGCGGAGCACTGCGACCCAAAGGCCTTCGCGTTCGCGATGTACTCTACGCGTTCGCGAAGTATTGCTCACGTTGGCCATCGCGTTCGCGACCAGGTGGTCACGTTCGTGTACAAGAACCGGACTCACCTCCCCCAGGTCCCCCTAACCCATTGCGTTTACAACAGCCTGGTCGCGTTCGCAAAGGGTAATCCCCCCTAGTGCTTCGCATTCGTGACCAGTGTTACGCGTTCGCGATTAACAAATTGACCCCCAGCCCATTAACTCTTCACGGTCGCAAAGAACAACGCACAAGTGCACTAGAAACAGCTATAACACCAAATTATTCCTAAGTTAAAACATCCCGAAGCCTACCCGAAACTCACCCGAGCCCTCGGGGCTCCGAACCAAACATGCACACAAGTCTAAAAGCATCATGTGGACTTGCTCGTGTGATAAAATCACAAAAATAACACCTAAAACTATAAATTTAGCATCAAAACTCATGAATTTCTCAAAAACATTTCAAATTCACTATATTTCCAACCGGACGTCTGAATCACGTCAAATTAACTCTGATTTCCACCAAATTTCACATACATGACATATATGTTATAATAAATCTATACCGGGCTCCGGAACCAAAATACGGGTCCGATACCAACGAGTTCAAACAATAATTTATTTCTTTAATTCCTTTAAATTTCAATTTACAATTTTCAGCAAAAATCCATTTCTCGGGCTAGGGACCTCGGAATTCGATTTCGGGCATACGCTCAAGTCCCACATTTTACTACGGACCTCTCGGGACCGTCGGAATACGGATTCGGGTACGTTTACTCAAAACGTTGACCAAAGTCAACTATAAATAAATTTTAACTCTCAGCAATTATTATTTCAGATATTTTCACATAAGGGCTTTTCGGATTCACGCCCAGACTGCGCACACAAATCGAGGTGAATAAAATTAATGTTTTTAAAGCTACAGAGCTCGAAATGGTGTCTCGAATAATAAGATGACCCTTTGGGTCATCACAATGAGATCTTCACGCGACATCTCCTTGCGTTTGTGTTTCAAGTAGTTTTTAAAGTCCTTCCACAAAGAAAGCAACTTCTCAATCATAGCTACTACTTGGAATGCTTCATTGATGACAAGATTTTTAATGAAAATTCTGTGAATAAAAATACTAAAATTACTACTCTCAACATTAGAATTAGTTCGACTTATACCTTCAGCAAGGAGATCGTGAATAATCACTTGAAATTTCTGGACTTGGATAATAACAGACTTGCTATCTACCATTTTGTAGTCCAAAAATTTGCGGCAACGAACTTCTTCAACCCGACATCTTTAGTTTTGTATTTCCTTTCAAGCGCAATCCACAGTTCTTTTGACCTCCACGCCACTATAGACGTTATACAGATCGTCCTTCAGTCCGCTAAGAATATAATTCTTGCACAGAAAATCAGAATGCTTCCACACCTCAATCACGAGAAAGCGTTCAGTCTCTGGAGTTTCATCGGGCAGAACAGAAACATCTTCCTTGATGAATTTATGTAGACTTAAAGAAATCGAGTAGAAGAACATCTTTTGCTGCCACCGCTTGAAATCAAGCCCGAAATTTTTTTTGGGTTTTTCCGCCGGTGCCAATGCCGGTGTTGTTCGGCTTGTCGATGCATTGACAGTCACCATAGGAACAGTCTGGTTCCCGTTGTCATTCATCATTTCTGTAAAAGAATGACACAAACAAACGTTAAAATCACGTAGATTTTAATCTCCAATAGAGTAAAAACCACAAAGGTTTTACTCTCGAGAAACAGTGAGTATCACACAAATACAGAAAATAAATTAAATTCCTTAAGCTTGTTAGATTACTGTATTTGTAAAATAATTCTGGAGAAAATAAAATAATATACAAGCAGAAATGTAAACGAAACAAAAAGTTAATCTGAGCCCACTGAATTCACAGTGTTTCCTTAAGGAATTTAATCCCTTCCTAGTACCCAAGG
Organism: Nicotiana undulata; assembly: GCA_005239495.1. NCBI lineage: Eukaryota > Viridiplantae > Streptophyta > Magnoliopsida > Solanales > Solanaceae > Nicotiana > Nicotiana undulata. The sequence goes on along the minus strand of ML257828.1, from coordinate 6,113 downwards.
TTATGAATTATTTCCTCCCAGGATAGAACGAATTACACGCTGGTGTAGTGGTACTTCAAACCCTAGTGTTTCAACGAACACAAAGTTCGGTAGCAAATCACACTTACTGTTGCTTTCTTAGAAGTTAAAAGTAAAGAAGAAAGGAGGAGAACTCAGAAAATCGTATGAAAATCTGAGAGAATGGACTTGTATTTATAATCAATGTTGGCCTGAAAATTGAAGGGGTGCAACTCTTCAGAATGACTGTTTATGCAAAATGGCCACAACATAAATGGATATTTATTCAACAATAAACCGAGAGAATTGAAGAGGGTGGTTAATTTTCTGTTACAAAAACATAAAACGAAAAAACGGAAAACGGTTAGATTTAATATTAATATTATTAATATATTGTTATTAAAACGGATATTTAATAACATTTATGTTAATATTTACTATTAACAAATAAATTTGGTCAAAAAACTTAGTCAATCAATTATATAACCGAAGGCGAAGCCGAACCGACGGTGCAAAACTTGCCTTCTTCTCAACTCTTTAAGAGCTAGAAGAAGAGCAATTGCTTATATACCCATCAAAAACATCTTCCTCTTCCAATATGGGACAATGTCCCCTTGTCAAGGCGGAAAAGTCAAATATTTCATTTTTCACTTCATTTCCCATTCACCCTCTTTTAAGCCATATTAATGCTTAAAAAAACCCAACAGAAATTTCAACAGGACATGCGTCATACGGCAAATCTTGCTAAATGGAGAGAATGACTAGTGGAGAAGAGCCCGATACGCTAAAAATGATTAACAGATAAACACTTGCTAAAAAAATTTCATGCTTCAACTCACTTCTCCCAAGTCAATGGCATCACTAAAGTGAAAGAAGATTTCGCCTTTTGATTGACTTAAAAAAAAACAGTAAGCTATTAGCAGCAAGGAAAAACATCCAAACTTTATAATATATCATGTGCCCTTAAATCACGGCTTGAAAGGAGAAAGAATGTCCAATGTCATTCACTTAGAAGTTAGAATGCAAGGCCACCAAACACAAAATCCAAAGAAGTTCTTGCACAATGTTATTGTTCTTTGGAAATATAACTAAACAAAACGGACCACCAAGATATCTTAAGTAGATGTGGTGTAAAGATGGTCCTTAAATATGCAATGTCTTGTTCAATATGCAGAATTTTAAAACATGCAAAAAATGTAAAAAGAGGAACATCTTTCACCTGAGTTCTAGCAGCCTTTAATGTTCATTTTGTAAAATTGGACAAACTTGGATTTCAATGTAGAGATCCGCCTTAATACCGTCATCAACGTGAGGTAGTAACCTCTGGATAACTGATTGAGTCCTCTGCTGGATTGTATATCGCTAAAGCTGATTCAAACACAAGCAAACTTTCACCTTTATTTGACATACAAAGGGGTGGAGAAAGCTCATAAGTCTCAGGATCATTAGGATAGTTGATAGTATATTGTTTCGTCCGGGACTCCGTGACCCCATACTCTTTCATAATTCACACGTGAGAGTGAGTTCTCCGATAATTGCAGAGCACAGAGAGATCATTTCCCAACACTACAAGCTTCAAACAAACAACTCCTTCTCCATAGCGGGGCTGCTCCACTTTTCCCCATTTGTCATCTCTCAAATCAATAGACATGATGCCCCAATCATCACCACTAGTTATATTATAGCCCAATGAAGCATCCCGTTCACGAACTTAGCTCATCCACATTATAACATCCCACATTGAAAATCATCAAGTTTTCTTCAAGGATCACACTTTGAATATACATATTCTCCGAGAATCACACTTTAAAATTATATCCGGGCCTCGACATAGCCATTACTAATGTTACTAAAAATACCCACTAACTTGTAATTGTCATGAGCTGTAGGAAATTCTAGGGATGGTGAGAAGAGGAAGATCATTAATGGAATCTCATTTATTTCTATTCAGTGGTGCGCCAATTATAACTTAGGAGTTATGATTGTGAATACACGAAATTGATATATGAGATTTTGAGACTATATCAAATGTGATTTATATGATCTAGGGTACTGCATATTTTATGATCTATGATCTACTGCAGGTTTGACTCGGCGAGAGGCTATACACTCCTAACAGATGAATAGCACTTAGCTCTCACACTACCCCTCTATATGAATGATTTAGGAGATGAGACTATGTTTCTCAGATTAGATGACCACTCCCACTATGTGTGAGAGGGAGATGTAGGAAACTTTGGGTCCACCCATAACGGGTGCTTTAAGGCTCAATGAGGTTATTACAACAACAACAACTATTACCTAGTATAATCCCACCAAGTGGGGTCTGGGGAGGATAGGATGTACGCAGCCTTATCCCTGCGGTATACAATAAACATAATATTCTGCGGTATTTTTCCACGCATGCTCTCGCTCTCAATCCAACCCTGGTTTAGGCAGGAGGTTGCTCCGTCACAACGTGACAACCACCACCGACAAGTGAATCTAGCCGCGGTTCGTTTCAGATTTTCGCTTCCGCTTCACGAAGAACAAGTAATTTCTCGTATTACGATTTACGCGCTAAATTAATGTGTTTCTTTTATCGCGTTCCAACATGACCTTTTCATATCCAAACCATACATGGACCAGTACACATAAGTCTGTGTAGGCATAAAATGAGGCACTTGCTTTCTAATTGATGGATTCCACATATATAACCAAACCCTCAAACAGAACCCCAAACAAGAACAGATTCATGGGGACTTTTCATGGGACAGTCCAAGTCAAATGCCTCGGCAACATGCTCATGAAATAAAGACTTAACAGAATAATATTTAAGATTGTGACGAAATTTATCAAATTTCAGCATTGTTGTAATCCTTAGCAGAAAAACTAACATGGGTCTTTACAAATTCGGGACTAGATATTAAAGCAAACCAATCTTTTGAAACACACTTAAACTGTAAATCTTACAAGAATTGCTACGAAGAGTTCGTGGATGGTAATTGAGTGTGGTTTGTGAGTTTGCTCCCTTTTCAGTGTTGATGATAGGTTTCATCTCCCTCAGTTCCATTTGGGTTGCACAAATTTGAGCTCTTGGACTTGGGATTTTTTTGCTCTTGTTTTGTCAAAAGGTTCAGTCTTTTACAGTACAATTCAACAAAATAGTAAAGTTTGATGGGTAATATACTGCTCTTTAACTTCTTTATCGGCGGCGATATACTACTCTTTATCATTTTGCTTTAAATTGAAAATACACATTGATAATTACCAAAATAAAATACACATTGATATTACGCAGAATAACAACAACAACAACTACTGCTACCCAGTAAAATCCCACAAAGTGGGATTTGGGGAGTGTAGTCTGTACGCAGGCCTTACCCCTACCCCGATAGGGGCAGAGAGGCTGTTTCCAATAGACCCTCGGCTCAGGGAGACAAAATAAACACAAAATGACAAATCATTAGTAACTCAAACAGAAATCGTGAAAATAGTGGCATAACATAGAAACCATAAGATAAATGACATGCAATAACAATAGCAGCATAGACCTCAAGCCCTCTAAGATCAACCCTATCCAAACCCGCCCCACCCCGGGACTGAAGGGTGAAAAGCTCTACTACCCCCTATCCTACAACCCTGATGCTTGACCTCCAGACCTTCCTATCAAGGGCCATGTCCTCGGAGATCTGCAGTCTCGCCATGTCCTGCCTAATCACCTCTCCCCAATTCTTCTTCGGCCGCCCTCTATCTCTCCGCGAACCCACTATCGCCAAGCGCTCGCACCTCCTCACCGGAGCATCAAGGCTCCTCCTCCGCACGTGTCCGAATCATCTGAGCCTCGCCTCCCCCATCTTATCATCCACTGGCGCCACGCCTACATTCTCCCGAATATCCTCATTCCTAATCCTATCTATCATAGTGTGCCCGCACATCCAACTAAGCATTCTCATCTCTGCTACCTTCATCCTCTGGATGTGGGAGTTCTTAACCGGCCAACACTCTGCCCCATACAACGTGGCCGGTCTAACCACAGCTCTATAAAAATTACCTTTAAGTTTCGGTGGCACTTTCTTGTCACACAAAACTCCAGATGCAAGTCTCCACTTCGTCCAGCCTGCCCCTATACGACTGGTGACGTCCTCGTCAATCTCCCTATCCCCCTGAATCACTGACCCGAGGTACTTGAAGCTATCTCTCTTGGGGATGACCTGAGATCCAAGCCTCACATCCCCACCTACCTCACTCGCCTCAACGCTAAGACTTAGATAAACATTTGTTCAGAAAAATATCACCATATTTGTTTTTTACTACCATACAAGGCTGTGTTAAAATGATATATGGAAAACTAAAAAATTGATTTTTTTTACTTGGAGGTAGGGGTGTACATGGACCGGGTTAGTTCGGTTTTTATCAAAACTGAACCAAACCAACTATATCGGTTTGGATTGGTTCGGTTTTGTCGGGCTTCGGGGTTTTTTTTTTTTTTTTTTGCATGAATATTAATCCTATCTTACTTTGTTACAGTTATAAATAAAGTTTTGATAAGTGAATATATATTTAGTAAATATTTAAGAAATAGACAAACATATGATCTATTAAAATATTCTATTGGGAGAATATTTTTAGTAATACATGATAGTTATTTTCTTTGTCGTCTAACAATAATTGTCGTTAATGTACGCTTTCAAGGTTAACACATGAGAGAATCCTAAATATTTCAATATTAAAGAAAATTCAATATAAAGTCTTATATATATATATATATATTTATATGTCGGTTTGGTTCGAGATTTTTTACTCAATATCAAATTAAGTCAAACCAAACCTAGTCAGGTTTTTTAATCGGTTTGATTTCATTTTTCGATTTGATGCGGTTTTCCGGTTCGTTTTGAACACCCCTGCTTGGAGGCATATGTCTAATGTCCTTAAAGATAGTTCAATAGTAAACATATTGCACTTCAACTTGTAAAGTACCACTTAAATTCTAAAGGATCTTTCGCCATTGTTACGAGGTGGAATTATTTCTATGCCCGTGAGTCGATTTCTCAAGTGATTGTGCTACTTATTATTTATTTGTCTATAAAAGTTATTAAACTAATTTTCTTCACTTTGAATTTAAATCCACTCAACTTATCGCTACTTTATGAGAAAATAAATATGGACCAAGTCAGGATAACCATATTAGTAAACTTTAGGAAATATAAAAATAACAAATTTACCTTAGAATTTATCTTTCCAAATAAAAATTGGAGTAAGTAGTGTTTTCAATTTCAAGTATATTCAACATTTCTTGCTTTCTACTTACTCCGGTCCACAATAAGTGATTAATTTGATTTTTTATATTGATCTAAAATAAGTGCCCATTTATATAATCAAGAAAATATTCAATTTATTTTTTCAAAATTATCCTTACATATGTATCACTAAAAAGTCTTTTACTGTTGGTGATATAGTTTCATCAGAAGATGAGAATGAATTGCAAAGAAACCTCAAAGAGAAGAAAGCTGGATTTGTGAAGAAAGAATTTTGATACAGACGAGGTTAATCGAAGCTATTATCTTAAGAGCTTCTGATATTTGTTCTCACAATTGGGCTCAGACTGTCCATCTCATCTTGGGCCCAATACAGTATGAGGCCTGCTTAGGCTTTCTAGAAGAATCAGAAGAAATTTATCAGAAAAATAAAATGTATATGTCTTATTTTATTTTTGTACTTATCTAATAGGTAGTTATAGCTAAACAAATAAGCATAGGACAAGTGGATAGTTAGTTATGGAAAAGATTCTTTCATTCTTTGTATATATACACATGACTTGTACAGAAAGCAATTATGAAATACACTGAAAATTTTCAGCTACACAAATTCTCCTTCACGTCACTAAATCCTAATATGGTATCAGAGCCTTGAGGATCGATCTTTTCTATCTTTCTTCTCTTGTTTCTTATTCTCCTTCGTCTTCCCTCTTTAGTCTTTCTTTTTTTGTGAAAATCAGCTTAAATGGCAGATCCCTCTGATTCATCTGCTGCTACTCATTTTTTAACCAAAAAATATGATCTTTTGACTAAAGATTAATTTAGGATAAACTTGGGTTACTGATAATCGAATTAGTAAAATAAAGAATAAAGTAGCAA
>ML257827.1:0-13779 GCA_005239495.1 Nicotiana undulata | reverse complement strand
AGAATCAAAGAGTACCTCTCAACACCACCAGTCTTGGTACCCCCAGAGCCGGGTAAACCCCTATTACTCTAACCGGCTGTATTAGATGGAGCTTTCGGTTGCGTTCTCAGGCAACATGACGAAACAGGGAGGAAAGAGCAAGAAATTTACTACCTCAGCAAAAGGTTCCTCCGTATGAGGCCCGGTATTCTATATTAAAGCGCACCTGTTGTGCTTTGACTTGGGTCGCACAGAAGCTGAGGCATTATTTCTGTGCCTACACAACGTACCTCATATCGAGGATGGATCCGCTCAAGTACATCTTTCAGAAACCCATGCCCACTGGCAAGCTAGCTAAATGGCAGATCCTGTTAAGTGAGTTCGATATCATTTACGTAACTCAGAAGGCAGTCAAAGGACAAGTATTAGCCGATCATCTTGCTGAGAATCCTGTGGACGGAGAATACGAACCCTTGAAAACGTATTTCCCCGATGAGGAAGTATCATTCGTCGGAGAGGACATTGCAGAATCCTACGACAGTTAGAGGATGTTCTTTGATGGGGCTGCAAACTTCAAAGGCGTGAGTATTGGAGCAGTATTAATTTCAGAAACTTGTCAGCATTACCCGGTATCCGCCAAACTCAGGTTCCCCTGCACCAACAATATGGCTGAATATGAGGCCTGCATCATTGGGCTCAACTTGGCCATTGACATGAACGTTCAGAAATTATTAGTGATTTGTGATTCCGACTTATTGATACACCAAGTCCAAGGAGAATGGGCGGCCAAGAATTCCAAAATACTGCCATACCTACATCGTGTGCAGGAATTGAGAAGGAGGTTCACGAATATTGAATTCCGGCACATCCCCAGAATCCAGAATGAGTTCGCCGATGCACTGGCCACCTTGTCATCCATGATCCAGCATCCAGATAAGAATTTCATTGATCCTATCATGTGCCCATGTTGAAGAAGAAGCAGATGGAAAGCCTTGGTTTCATGACATTAAGGAATACTTGGCAGAAGGAGAGTACCCAGAATTTGCGAACGCCACTCAAAAGCGCACTCTACGAAGATTATCAAACAACTTCTTCCACATCGGAGGAATCCTATATAGGAGGAATCCCGATCTGGGTTTGCTAAGATGCGTCGAAGTAAAGGAAGCAACAAAGCTGTTGGAGGAAATACATGCTGGTACATGCGGTCCTCATATGAACGGATTTGTTCTAGCAAAGAAGATATTTCGGGCTGGTTATTTCTGGATGACCATGGAAACAGACTGCATCCAGTATGTCCACAAATGCCATCGATGTCAAATACATGGGGATATGATAAAGGTACCTCCTAGTGAGCTTAACGCAACAATCTCACCCTGGCCATTCGCCGCTTGGGGCATGGATGTTATTGGACCAATCGAGCCTGCCGCCTCCAACGGACACAGGTTCATTCTGGTTGCCATTGACTATTTCACCAAATAGGTCAAAGCAGCATCTTACAAAGCAGTTACTAAGAAGGTCGTAGCCGACTTTGTCCGCGACCGCATTGTTTATCGGTTTGGAGTTCCAGAGTCAATCATCACCGATAATGGTTCCAATCTTAATAGTGATTTGATGAGAGTAATGTGTGAAACCTTCAAGATCAAGAACAAGAATTCTACAACATACATACCTCAAATGAATGGAGTCGTTGAGGCTGCCAACAAGAACATCAAGAAGATACTAAGAAAGATGATAGAGAAGCACAAGCAGTGGCATGAGAAGTTGTCATTCGCCTTACATGTTGGTATTCGGTACAGAAGCCGTCATTCCTGTTGAAGTTGAAATTCCATCTCTGAGAATCATACAAGAAACCAAGATCAGCGACGCCGAATGGGTAAGAAGCCTCTATGAGAAATTGGCTCTCATAGACGGAAAAAGAATGAACGCGGTTTGTCATGGTCAGCTATATCAGAATAGAATGACCCGAGCCTTCAACAAGAAAGTCAAACCAAGACGATTCACACCGGGGCAGCTGGTGTTAAAGAAAATCTTTCCTCATCAAGACGAAGCCAAAGGGAAATTCTCTCCCAATTGGAAAGGCCCGTACATGGTTCACCGAGTGCTAACAGGAGGAGCACTCATACTGGCAGAAATGGACGGAGAAATTTGGCCTAAACCAATCAATTCAGACGCAGTCAAGCGCTACTATGTGTAATCATTATGCTTCTATCAATGCTGTAACTGAACTACGCCTGACCTGATTCCTGTTTAAGAGGGGATACGTAGGCAGCCCTGTGGGTTCGGTCACATCTTAATAAATCTTTCACTTCCCCCACGAATGGAAACTAGGGCAGAATTTTAAGGAGGGACCTCAAAATTCCGAAACAAGTTCAGCCAAGCACCGCACCAGTAACAACCAGAAGACTTCACCCATCAAACTGGGGCAAAATGTTGAGGAGGACCCTCAAAAGCTCCGCAACAAGAGAGGTTGCAATGTCTTGAACCACGTCGTGGTCGTCGGTTCACCCAAAGAAAACTATTCTTTTCTATATGTTATATCATATTTTATAAAACGCATATTTATTTCTCAAAAACAGTTTGTTTTAGAAACGCTACCCCTGTGGTACAAACAAAGTCATCATCATCAAGAAGATAGGCCTATCCGAGCCAGCAGGGATACGAACTAACCCTTCCCTCTACAGAACTCACGATTTTTCTTTGGATGTAGGCACAGATACGGCGAAAGCCCAAGACATCCCGCTACCCCCATAAGATTCATGCTTCTCAAGGATACACTCTCGAATTCATTGCACATGCCAACGCTTACTACTACCATCATTGCAAATGATGCTTCATTCACAACAGTCGTATAATCGCACTTTATCATCAGCTAAGAACTCTTATTATCACTTTATCTTCTGCATTGCATGAGGCTACTTTCTGCCTTCCGAGACTAAGCTCTGTCTCCATCTTGCATGAGGTTAAGCTCTACCTCCATCTGCATTCGCATCTGCATAAGACTATCAGTCTGCCTTCCGAGACTAAGCTCTACCTCCATCTTGCATGAGGTTAAGCTCTACCTCCATCTGCATTCGCATCTGCATAAGACTATCAGTCTGCCTTCCGAGACTAAGCTCTACCTCCATCTTGCATGAGGTTAAGCTCTACCTCCATCTGCATTGGCATTGCATAAATCTACCATTCTGCCTTCCGTGGTTAGACTTGAATATGCATGTTCACCCCTTTGATATAATTAGGCAATATAGGCGACGCCTAGGCAAACTTTAGGCCTAGCGTATTGAGATCAATTAACTAGGTTTAGATCAGACCGGTCCCCTTAAACATTTTACTTCCTGATGCTCGCCTTCTTATTTTACCTCATTGAGGTCATTTTGCTCTTGCTCTACTCTTAAAACAGTCTTGAAATTACGTATTTGCCTCCCCTAGGGCTCTCTGATTTTGTACTATTATGTTTAAACTATTGCGTTTTCAAAATGCCTCATTCTGCTCAAAATCGTGCCCTTTCAACTCCTTATTTGTATGCCTTTCAAATCATTATGTTTTGATACCATCTTACTACTCCTTTGGCTACAGTTCTTTGAAAACTAACAGCTACTGCTCTAGGTTGAGCCACTGTATTTTATTTATTTATCCTTTAAAATCATTTTAAACTCATGCTTTAATAACTTTCATCTATGTTCACTGAAAGCTTTTAATCACTGCCTATTTCTAAGTCTATTGCTGCCTTTAGCTACTATATTCTGGTCACTTATCACTATTTTACTTTAAAAAATGGACTCCAATGATTTTCTGCTATGTTTTCTTGGAAACCTTAATAACCGTACCTCTAAGTTTTACCAGTACCTCTAACTGCTATATTTCTGAAAATCAGCTATTTTGAATCACTCAATCTCAATTAAATCCTTTGCCTTCATTAAGTTTTCAAAATTACATTCTTCTTGATTTACTATTTTACCCAAAATTCCTGTTTTAAACTCCTATCATTAAGACTTTAAGTGTGTGTGAGACGTGCCAATTATATGTCTACCTGTGGAGGGATATATGAGCCTTTATTTTCCCCCCTATGTGTTCCTTCATATGTGAAGTCTTACTTGTTATGCATGTCGCCTAGTATTTTATCCTTTAAGCCTAGGGGTTCAGCCTAGCACTCACATTGTAACATTAGTAGTCCTAAACACCCTCCAGGACTCATAGGATGGGACGGGTAGTTGCACGCAATAAGCTTTCGTGACCAACACATGCACTTTAAATAACCTTACGGGGTGGGAAGGGTAGAATACGGATATGATGACCGGTGCGCTAATACCACGTGTAGCCGCCTCCTCGAGGTGTGACATACCGGGTATTGCATTGAAGTGATCCGTATTACTGTAAACCTAGGACAATTCTTTTCAAATGTTTATGTTATTCAAAACCTTTAAAGATTTTCATACTTGTTTTAAATCCCCTCATATGTGAACCTTACTTGTTACTTGCTCACCGTCCAAATTCACAAAACTTATTGGCTGGGACCCACAGTTGTGGATCTTGAGGGGTGCCTAATACCTTCCCCTTGGGATAATTTCAAGCCCTTACCCAATCTCTGGTAACGCGAACTAGTTCATGAGTTATCAACTCTAGGTGCCCTAACGCACCATAAAAATCGTTAGGTGGCGACTCTTCCTTAAACCTCTTCCTTTAAGGAGTTGTCCAGAATGTCATAAACCCGATCTCTCCGTACCTAACCCGTGCGATAGAAAAAGGGGGCGCGACACCCACGTGATCATGTGACTGCTTTCACTACTGGAGTAAAAGGCAATAATTTAACAAAACAAGATATTTAATCAGTCCTTGTCAAGAAATTTGGGGAAACACTCACAAAAGGAGCCTTAACCTGGTATTCTCTTCTCCCTGAAAATTCTATTGATTCTTTTGCTGAGCTTGCAGATTCGTTTATAAAAGCACACTCTGGTGCACAAAAAGTTGAGAAAAGAATGGAAGACATATTCAAGATAAAGCAAGGAGATACAGAATTACTCCGTGAGTTTGTAGACAGGTTTCAACGAGAAAGAATGCAATTACCTAGGGTGCCTAATAATTGGGCAGCCATGGAATTTGCAAGCAACGTAAACGATAAAAGCTCCGAAGCCACGAGACGGCTCAAGGAAAGTCTAAGAGAATTTCCAGCTATGACGTGGAACGATGTATACAACAGGTATAGTACTAAACTCAGAATAGAAGAAGATATCATTGCCCGATCGAGAGACGAGGAGTATTCCATATCTAGACGTCCAGAACCGGAGAAAAGATCAGGTAAAAACAGGTACGATCCTTACTTAGGACTCTCGGAACGTGACACATGTCCTAGGTTCGAAAATACTAGACCGCCAGGAAGAGATATAGGCTCATCCTTGTCTAGATCCAGGAAAGATCGAGATGAACGATCCAGAGGTAATACCCGAATTGGGGACCATAAATTTAACGTAAGCACTACTGAACTTGTCTCAATACTAAGAAATATGGGAGACAAAGTTAAATGGCCCAACGAGATGCGGTCGAATCCAAATAGGAGAAATCCAGATCAGTGGTGTGAATTCCATAATGATCATGGACACATAACTGCAAATTGTAGATTTTTACAAGGTGAAATAGAACATTTATTAAACAAGGGCTATTTAACAGAGTTGTTTAGTGATAAAGGTAAACAGGCATACACGAAGAACAGGCAGGAGCCTCCAAAGCCTCCCTCTCCGAAGCGAACTGTTAACATGATAGATGGAGGAGAGGAAGTAAACAGAATAGTTTGTCAATTAGCGTCAACGATCACAAATACCCATGGAAAGCGGATTCGAGAAGATCCAAATGAAGACAAAATAACCTTTGATGATGCAGACTTTGGTGGACTAATGCTTCCTCATAATGATGCACTGGTAATATCTTTACTTATTCATGACACTAACGTTAAAAGAGTATTGATTGATCCAGGCAGTTCAGTCAATATCATTTTGATAAAAGTCGTGGAAGAAATGCTAGTGGAAAATCAAATGATCCCAAAGGCACGAGCCATATCTGGGTTCGATAATTCTACAGTGATAACCAAAGGAGAGATTGAACTTAATACTTACGCTGAAGGAGTGGTCAAAAACACGAAATTTCAAGTCATTGATACAGAGATGGCTTACAATGTCATTTTGGGAAGACCGTGGATTCATGATATGAAAGCGGTCCCATCCACCTTACATCATGTAATAAAATTCCCATCAGAATGGGGAGTGAGACAAATTAGAGGTGACCAACAAACTTCCAAAAATATAAACTCGATAGCACTTCACAACAAAAAAGATACGGGAGACGTTGAAGTCTTCCAAACGGAGGCCAATGGTCAAACATGTATGGAAAAAATCTTTGATCAATCATGTACAAAGGAAATGAATATTCAAACAGGTACGGGAGAAGATACTAGCGAGACAAATCCTATTATCATCGAAAATATATTGGATCATGCAGACATAAATTCTAGACCAGACTTCATTCGTGAACCAGAAGAAGACGAGCATATCAAAACAACCGCGAAAGAACTCGAGGCTGTTCTGTTGTAAATCTAACGCGGATTGTTTTGCATGGTATGGTCCCATTCAGATATGACAGGTATTCCACTAGAAGTGATGACTCATAAACTGAATGAAGATCCATCATTCGTACCTGTTAAACAAAAGAAAAGAAAGCAAGGAACGTTCAAGAATCAAGTGATTGCCGATGAAGTCCAAAAACTCTTGAACATAGGTTCCATACGAGAGGTAAAGTATCCTAACTGGCTGCTAACACAGTGGTGGTACCTAAAAAGAACGGCAAATGGAGGGTGTGTGTAGATTATACTGATTTAAATAAAGCATGCCCCAAAGATTCATTTCCTTTTCCACATATAGATCAGATGATTGATGCTACCGCATGTCACAAATTATTAATTTTTCTAGACGCATACTCTGGTTATAATCAGATTAAAATGGATCCCTCAGACGAGGAAAAAACCTCCCTCATTACTAACAGGGGGACTTACTGTTAGAAAGTCATACATTTTGGCTTAAAGAATGCAGGAGCCACTTGCCAAAGGTTAGTGACTAAAATGTTCCAAGAACATTTAGGAAAGACAATGGAAGTCTATATTGATGATATCCTTGTAAAGTCAACACAAGCGGAAGATCATCTTCAGCATCTCTCTACTACTTTTGATATCTTACGCAGGTATAATATGAAGCTTAATCTGGAAAAATGTGCTTTCGGAGTGCAATCAGGTAAGATTTTGGGATTCCTTGTATCTAACAGAGGAATAGAGGTAAATCCAACTCAAATAAAAGCTATAGAGGAAATACCTGATATTTTAACAAATAAAAAAGAGGTTCAAAAATTGACAGGGAGAATAGCCGCCTTAGGAAGATTTATTTCTAGGTCTTCCGAAAAAAGCTTTAAATTCTTTTCAGTTCTTAAAAAACAAAATCAGTTCGAATGGACTGAAGAATGTCAACAGGCCCTCAGAGATTTGAAGATTTATTTATCAAATCCACCACTGCTCTCAAAGCCAAAAGAAGGGGAAAGATTGTACATCTACCTGGCTGTTTCAGAAATTGCTGTAAGTGCAGTACTGGTAAGAGAAGAGAAAGGTAAGCAATCACCTATCTACTACGTAAGTAAAACTTTATTAGATGCTGAAACTAGATACCCACATCTAGAAAAATTAGCCTTAGCTTTAATAATGGCATCAAGAAAATTACGTCCTTATTTTCAATGTCATTCAATCACTGTCGTGACTTCTTATCCTTTAAGAAATATTTTGCATAAGCAAGCATTGTCAGGAAGATTAGCCAAATGGGCCATAGAATTAAGTGAACATGATATAACATATCAGCCTAGAACAGAAATCAAATCACAAATATTAGCTGATTTTGTAGCTGACTTTAGCAACAGTATTACCCCTGGGGTAGAAAAAGAGTTACAACTCTTTAACGGAGTCAATCCAGGTCAGTGGACCCTATTTACAAATGGCTCTTCTAACATAAAAGGGGTCAGATTAGGCATCGTCTTAATATCACCTACAGGTGAAAAGACACGACAGGCTATTAAATGTTACCATATAACTAACAATGAAGCAGAGTACGAGGCAGTTATTGTAGGTTTAGAACTGGCACGGGAGCTGTCAATCGAGCAAATCATAATCAACAGTGATTCCCAATTGGTGGTAAATCAGATGCAGGGGACTTACATCGCTCGAGAAACTCGAATGCAACAATATCTAGAAAAGGCACGGGAACTTGTAAGACAGTTCGAAACGTGGAAGATAATACAAATACCTAGAGAAGAAAATGCAGAAGCGGATGCATTAGCAAACCTCGCGGCAGTTACAGAAGTAACAAATAAAGACAACGCCATTGTTGTCCACCTCTTCCATTCAGCAATCGACCAAGACAGGAACGAGGTATCTTTCAATAATTTAACTTGGGATTGGAGAAACGAAATTCTCAATTTTTTGCAGAATGATACCATACCTGAAGACAAGAAAGCAGCTCAAGCGCTTCGCCACAAAGCAACACGATATTGTCTAGTCCATAACTCATTGTATCACAAAATGTTCGGTTGACCCCTAGCTAAATGCCTCAAACCTAATCAGACGAAGTTCGTGATAAAAGAAGTCCATGAAGGACACTATGGAAATCATGCAGGAGCAAGATCCTTGGTAAAAACCTTAATCCGAGTCGGGTATTATTGGCCTAAGATGGAAGAAGATGCAGAGAACTTCATATCTAAATGCGACAAGTGACAGAGATTCGCCAACAATATGCATAGACCAGCAGAACTGTTGCACTCAGTCATATCACCATGGCCCTTCATGAAATGGGGAATAGATATAGTGGGACCTTTTCCCACAGCTAAAAGACAGGTACGATTTCTACTCGTACTTACTGGTTACTTCACGAAATGGGTGGAAGCAGAAGCGTTCAAACAAGTGCGGGAAAAGGAGGTCAAAAACTTTTTATGGAGAAACATAATATGCCATTTTGGGATTCCGAAAGAGATCGTGTGTGATAATGGCCCACAATTTATAGGCTTTCAGATCACAGAATTCTTTGAGAGTTAGCAAATTAAACGGATTGCCTCAACGCCATATCATCCCGTAGCTAATGGACAAGCTGAGTCTACGAATAAAATCATCGTCAACAATATAAAGAAGCGATTAGATAAAACCAAAGGGAATTGGACCGACAAATTACCGGCAGCATTATGGGCATACAAGACTACATCAAAAACAGCCACAGGAGAGACTCCATTCGCACTTGTTTATGGCTCGGAGGCATTAATATCCGTGGAAATCGGCGAGCCGAGCTTAAGGGTTATAACAGCTACGAAACCAAGAAATGATGCCGAACTCCAGATCAATCTGGACTTGTTCGAATCACGAAGGGAAGCAACTGTAATACAGATGGAAGCTCAAAAGCAAATCATAGAGCGATATTACAATCACAAAGCTCATCTTAGATATTTTAAGATTGGGGACTTCGTACTTAAAAAGGTTTTCCAATCAACAAAAGAGGCAGGTGCTGGCAAGCTGAATCCAAATTGGGAAGGACCTTATAAAGTCCGAGGCATAGCTGGGAAAGGCGCATACGAGTTGGAAGCCATGGACGGCAGAATTCTACCAACGAGCTGGAACGCCATCCACTTGAAGAAGTACTACTTCTAAGAAAAAGAAGTACCCCCGGTCAGGTATCGCATGTTCGATTTTATTTTTTATTTTTTACTAACCTTTTTAGATGATAGGAAAAAAGCTAGCCCATCACCAGATGATGATATTAGACTTGTAAAGACGCGAGGAAATAACACAATCCCGGTATAGGATTACACTTTCTGATGGACGTTTTAAAAGGTTAAGCAGTCATCATCTAAAAAAGTATATACCTTCGAGTCCCGTACGTTTTCCTTTTTCAGGGAAAGGACCATAAAGAAGGAATAATCAAGTGCTCGAGATCTCATTCTTCAAAGCTCAAACACTTGGGGGACTATATAATATGGAAGGCCAAGATGGAGCAAAAAAGACTACTAAAAGTCAAAAGCTCGAGCCTAAAGAACCATTTACCCAGCAAGTCAAGTGGTACGAGCAAAATTAAAAGAACTGAAGACTCCAGCACAAGAATTACAAAGCCTAAACTTTAAGAAAACCTTCGAACCATGTTCAGGTTAAAAGGCAAAGTATTAGCTACGAGGAAGAAATGTACGTCTTTACATTTATACAAAAACTGTTGTAACGAAAACAGTTAAGGGTAAAAGATTATCATCATTGTACTTATTCAAAAACTGTTACGATAAAAAAAAATAGTTACGAAACCTTTGTACTCATATAGGAAACTGTTATCAAATAAAATAGTTACGGATGAAAGATCAAAATCCTTGTATTTATTCAGAAAACTGTTATCAAATAAAATAGTTACGAATTACAAAGCATTTCCCTCGTATTTATTACAAAACTGTTGCAAATAAAAACAGTTGCGGGTAAAAACCCCAATACTTACAAAAACTGTTACTAATGAAAAATAGTTATTTCCTTGTATTAACTCGAAAAAACTGTTACCTATGAAAAACAGTTGCGAAATACAAGTGAGTATCAAATCTGTTAAAAGAAAACAGTTGCAACATGAGTTTTAGATGATAATCATAACACATGTAAAATGTCGTGGATGTTCAAACAAAACCTTTCCACAAAAACATCCTTAAATATGTGAGAAATTCCTATCACTCTATTGCATTACAATGAAGTTGAGACGTCTTCTTCATTAAAGTGTCAATCAAAAAGGGCCCTAACTCATAATTAAAGCCTATCATAAACAAAGGCTTAAATCTTATACGAACACTGCACCTACTATGAAAAGGTTCGAGTGATTTATGCATTTTCATGCAAAAAGTTAAGAGGTGCAAACAAAAACCTCAGAAGAACAAAACATGCAATAGACTTAAAGAGTAAAACCAAAACTCGAAACAAAAGTCTTCAAATTGCATTAATATAAAAAGAGCGGCTAAGTTAAAACTAAGTACTAACTAGTACTTAGCCGCATAATAATTACATTTTTAGAGCCCCTAAGTTGTCAGTTGGGGACTTTAGAGTTTCAAACTTACCCCCGATGGAGCTGGGGGTAGCAACACCAATCCAAATAAATAAATAAAAAGGGGGAAACCAGATCTTCAGTCTTCATGAGGAGGAGAATTGACTTCTTCAGGAGGAACGACAACAACTTGAGGTGAAGAGGCATGAGCAGCATGGGTTTCATCAGTGGATGGAGAAAGATCAAGACCTCCCTGGGTCTTCTCCATGGCCTCTTTAGTTTTAGCAATTTCAGCGTTGAGGTCGAAAACCTCTTGGCTCATCTACATCAATGTATCAAGGCGAGAATTCATGTACGCCCAGCTTACATCAACGGCAGCCGCCTCTTCGAGGTCATTATAATCTTTTGCCCACACTTGAAGCTCAACCTTCAATCTATCTTTCTCGGCTTCAGCAGCTTCATGGGCGGCCCTCAAGGGTAGAACTGACTCTTCCAAAGTTCGGACTTTGTCTAAAGGTTCACGCAGTTCTACTTGGGTCTGGGAGAGAGTCTGTACAAGCTCACCAGCATATTCCTCCTTCTGCCATAGCAGACGCTTCAAGTTCCTGATCTCCTCCGTGGCTTGGGACAATTGTTCAGCAAACGAGGATTCAAGAATACTTTTATCCTTATGAGCTTCGCTAGAAGAAGCCTTCTCCACCGCCAGTTCCGTTGCTGTAATCCTCAACTGTCTCCTCAAGGTATTCCTCTCCTCTTCTAAAGCATCCATATCTACCCTCAAGCCATCATATTGTGCCTTCAGATTGTCAAAATCAACCCGCAGCTCTTTCAACTCATTATCCGAATTTGAAACTCTTTTCATAAGTTCTAAGCCAATAAGGTGCATCTATAAAAAATAATAATAAAACAGTTAAACATGGTAAACTGTTTAGACATGGAAAGGTGTACATATGTAAGAATAAGCTACACTATACCTTCAAAGAAGTATGCACCACTTCATTGGCCCACGTGAGAGATGTATGGTTGGAAAGTTTGGCTTTCTCTTCAGGACCTACCAGAGGCTTAAGCCACATCTCAGGCTCGCCCGTCTTTTTGAAAAGACCCCCTTCAGCTGGAACCTCAATCACAACCCTCCGCATCTCCCTACTGAAAGACCCTACTTCCCTAATGGAAGGCATGGAAGCAGGAATGAAGGGAGCAGCAACAGAAATAGATGGTCCGTGAATTGAAGGAGCCACGGGCACAATAGCAGGCACGGATGAATTAGGAATTGAAGAAACCACGGGCAGAGAAACGGCAGAATCCGTAACGGCTAAAGGAGCGGGAACTGCGGAGACACAAGGAACCTACGAAACTTCTTCTCTTAAAGAGTCGGGGAAAACAACAGCTAAGGGAACATCATCGGGAGCGAGATAAAAACCTTCATGAAACAAATACTCAACAGAATCATGGGCTGGGGACTTTGAATCATTTTCAGAAGATGAGGGTCAACCGGCAGGCACAGAAGAAAGAATCATGGGGGTAAACTCGTCGTCCAAAACCACCCGCCTTCTTCGTAACCGTTTAACTAAAGCACCCTCTCTTTCTTCTTCTTCTTCTTCGGAACGGGGATCACCAACCTTTCTCTTTAAGGAAGACGAACTAGCATGGATATCTTGAGCCTGAGTCAAAGACATCTTCGGGATAGATGAAGCAGACACCCCACGGGCAGAAAGCCCTGTCAAAAAAGGGAAAGATTAAACGAGGATAAAAGTAGGCTCGGGTAAGATAGGAAGTAAGAAAAACTCCACTTACCATGGGTATTTACAAGCCAACGGTACTTCCCCGCTAAGTACTTCCAGGACCTTTCTTCAACAGGAGCGGCAGACAACATATTTTCTACCCAATCACGAATACCGGAGACATTCTCAACAGTATTCATGATTGCTGAGAGGAAAAAATAGATACGGTGTTAATAACACAATCCAAGTCTAATGAAAGAAGAAAATAGATGGGAACAAAAAAAGTACTCACGTGCACCGTTCCACTTCTAAGGGAAGGGAAGATTCACTTCACCCACTAAACCTGCAGTGGGGACAACAACATACCGGAGGTACCAACCTCTGTATTTATCATCACCAGGGGTTACTAACACTCTTTTACTCTGAGCAGCCAGAGTAAAAACCCCTTGACAAAACAAGATAGGAGAATATAAATGAATAGGATGATTGAATGTAAAGGGAAATGAAGCTAAAGAAGCCAAAACTCTCAGACACGCGACAACTCGCCACACCAACTTGTCCAGAACAGATATTGAAAAAATGGCAAAACTCGACGATAACTGGATCAATGGGAGGTCTAAACCCTAATGTAAAAGGATATGTATAAACAATGGAATAACCATTCCTATAAGACGTTATCCTTTGATTACTATTCGGGACATAAACAGGGAAATTAGGCCCCCAAGAACACTCTGTACGAAAAAGAGGAGCGTGACCTTCAGTTATAATAGTTGGATACCTCTCCACACTATCTAAAGAAGTAGACTGGTCTACAAGAACTGGGTTTTCCCTAGTAAATACAAACTCGGCGGGAATAATCTCATCAACTTTGGGTTCACGAAGATGGTCATCTTTACCTCTAGATGAAGAATGAGAATATCTAGCCCCAGGAGAAAGCAAAGACCTAGCGCAAGGAGGAGAAACTATTGGGGAAGAAGAACCTCTAGAGGGAGTAGATCCTAAACTCCTTAGCC
>ML257825.1:11203-38265 GCA_005239495.1 Nicotiana undulata | reverse complement strand
AGATGGTGCAAAATATGGAATTCCCGTAATGAACATTCTGTTTTTGGCCATTTAAATAACTGGGCAAAAATGTGCATCGTGATCGCGGGAATGGGATTGCGATCGCGGAGAGTCTGGTTCCCATGCACTGCGATCGCGGCTGAAAGAATGCGATCGCGAAGAAGAGCCTGGGATCCCCCCTCACTGCGATCGCGAAGAAGTGATTGCGATCGCATAGACCAAGGACCCCACCCTGTGCGATCGCGGACTAGACCTTGCGATCGCGTAGAGTACCTAGCCAGCCCCTGCCCAGACATCCTATACCTCTATGCGATCGCGAACAGTGCTATGCAATCGCATAGAGGAACTGGCCTCCCCCTACACCTATCTCTATGCGATCGCATAGAGGAACTGGCCTCCCCCTACACCTATCTCTATGCGATCGCAGAGGGACCTACGCTATCGCATAGAGCAAAACCTGAAACACCAGCAATAGCCACACAAAAAACCAGATTTTTCTAACACGTTAGCACCCCGACGCCTACCCGAAACTCACCCGAGCCGTCGGGGCTCAAAACCAAGAATACACACGACTCCCAAATCATCCTACGGACTTATTCAAGCTTTTACATCACCAAAGTATCGTAAAAAAAACAATGAATTAAACCCTAAAACTCATAGAATTTTCTTAGAACTTCATAAAGCTTAATTTTACCAATTTTTATCCGAAACACGTCATTCCAAGTCCGTTTTACACCAAACTTCACTGATAAGTCACATAACATATAATAAACTTGTTCCGGGCTCCGCAACCATAATACGGGCCCGGTAACGCAGTTCTCACATAATAATTCATTTTCAAAATCCTTTATTATTTTCAGAAAACAAATTTCTTTAAAAATTCATTTCTCGGGCTTGGGACCTCGGAATTCGATTCCGGGCATACGCCCAAGTCTCATATTTTCCTACGGACCCTCCGGGGCCGTAAATCACAGGTTCGGGTCCGTTTACCAAAAATGTTGACCAAAGTCAACTTTATTCATTTAATTATCATAAAATTCCATTTTCATCAAATTTCAACATAAGGACTTCCCGGCTACACGCCGGGGCTGCACGCGTATATCGAGGTGAGATTAGCGGAGGCTTTCGGGGCCTCGAAACACATGTTTAGCTAGAATTATGTAAGGATGACCTTTTGGGTCATCACAATGATATGGATACACGTGCAACGCACATGTCCATAAACTAGTTATAAAAAAGAGAAAAGCTTTGGAATTGGGGGGAACTACACAGTAGGTATTAGAAACAAAAGATGCATTTTATTTTTCTAAAGAAGGATAGCTGATTACCCGCCTTTCAAAATAAAGGATTTGACTAAAATTTCTTAAAAGTTGCCAACGGCTAAAACTAATTTGGGAAGACAAGCTAATTAGTTACATAAGTGAAAGGACGCGACTGGTTTGAGAAAGGATACAATAAATCATGTTTGTTTTCATCCGTAATTTAAAATCGTATTAATATTAAATAATATTTATTATATTATATATATATATGGTGTTGGCCCAAGTGAAGGATAATTTTGTAGACTGACAAAGGAATTCATACATGAACCAAGTCCATCCCTGGTGTACATAGACACTGGCAGATTCAAGCATTTGGGATGCACGTGAAAGAGATAATCTTAACTTGGCATAATTAATATCTCTTGATCGAAAATGTTGCATAATTGATAAGGAGAAGGACTTCTTACTCAAAGAGAACATTATCTAAGATATAGAAGGAATTAGGAGTTGAGATCAACTAGAACTCTTCCACCAAGGAAGAGTAGCATTAGAACTCTAGTTATTTTTTTAATCTACTAACTCTATATATTGCAGAATGTTCTCATTTTACTGGTACGCACAAACACATAAGTTAAACAAGAATTGATATAGCAAAGTATTTTGCAAGCAATTCGTGTGCGATTCAAGTGTGCGAACCTGAAGCTACGTGAACCAGATCGAAGAACCAGTTCCAAGTGTCTGTCTTTTATTCTAGTTCAATTGTAGTGGGTGTTTTCATATTGTACCTTTCAACTTTATCAAGAGTCATTTGTAATAGGTACTCAGAGTATTAAAGTTAGAGTTAACTTGAAGTTGTCACAACAGTTAGAGGTTGTTTTCTACAAGGGATTAGAGTTAGTCCTAGATTTACAAAAGTATTTTTGTAAATGCACTTTTTGGCTCAATGATTTAGTGAAGAGTTTGGAAAAATCCTACTAGAAAGTAGGTCGTGATTTTTTCATCTTTTGAGCCAAGTGTTTTCCACGTAAAATACTTTTGTTTTTTACTTTTCGCATTTACTATTTTAGCAATAGTAGTTTAAGGAACACTTAGAAGAACCTGTTCCTTCCATAATTAGTGAAAGTAAAAAATTAGTGACCACACAAATCACCCCCTCCACCCTCTTGTGTGGTATTGAAGTATAAAACATCAATTGATATCAGAGCTAGGTTCTCCTTGAAGAGGCTAACACCTTAGGAGAAGATCAAGATGAGTGCACAACCTGGAAATTGGGAAGGACAATCAACTGCTAGGCCACCACTCTTCAATGACCAGTACTACTCATGGTGAAAAAACAAAATGAGAGACCAGATCATAGGAGAAGATTACGAGCTATGGGACATTGTCACTGATGGTCCCCTGGCTAGCATGAAGAAGAATGTTGAAGGATTATATGTGCCAAAAATAAGAGCTGAATGCACTGCTGAGGACTTGAGAAAATGGGAGAAAAACTGCAAGGCCAAGAAATGGCTTGTGTGTGGACTTGGTCCAGACGAGTACAACAGAATTCAAAGTTGTACTACTGCTAAGGAAATTTGGGACACTTTGCAAGTGGTTCATGAAGTAGCACCTCAAGTGAAGAGGTCCAGAGGAACTCTACTGTATTCTCAATATGAGAATTTCACCATGAATGAAGGGAAAACCATCCAAGAGATGTATACAAGGTTCACCACACTGACAAATGAACTTAACTCTCTTGGAAGGATTATTCTTGAAGAAGACAAAGTTGAGAAGATTCTGACAAGGGTTCTGCCAGTCTCTTGGGAAAGAAAAATCACTCCAATTCAGGAATCAAAGAACATTGCAACTCTTAAGTTGGGTGACCTGATTGGAAATCTCCCTACTTATGAACTTAGAAGGCAAACCATGAAAATGGATGTACCCAAGAAGGAAAGGAGTTTGGCACTCAGAATCACTGAAGGTGCTGATTTAGAGGAAAATGAGATGGCTATGATCACAAAGGAATTCAAGAAATACCTAATGAGAGGAAAGGTTTCTTCAAAAAGTGGAAACTATAGAAAACCAAGGGCTCCTGGAAAATAGACCAATGAGGGTTGCTACAAGTGTGGGAAGACTAATCATCACATCAAGAACTGTCCTCTATGGGAAATAGAATGGAAGAAGGAAAGAGTTGAACGAAGAAACAGGAAGAAAGAACAGGTTCATCCCAAGAAAAACAAAGGCTATGGTTTCTTCTTGGGGAGAAAGTTCAAATGAGGACTCGGATGATGAAGATGGAGATGAACAAGCACTTATGGCAATTGGAGAATCTGATGAGGAATCTCATGAGGAATCTGAGGTAAGTATAATTCATCCCAAAGACAAGATTAAGTTTTTGTCTAAAGAAAAACATTATGAATTACTTCTAGATTCCATTGATGAATTTGAGGAGATAATTAAAGAAAAGGAACATTTGTTTAAGGAATGTGTGATTTTAAAAGCAAAGTGTATGAACCTTGAACTCAGAGTTAGTGAGACTATAAGTGAGAATACTGCATTGAAGAACCCGGTTCATGTATTTGAGGCAAATGTCCTTGAACTAAAATCTGAAAACCTAAAACTGAAATTAGGAACAAGTAAGAAGACATTTGATTGCACACAACTCACTCTAGAGGAAAAAAATAGGTAAATTGAAAGATGAGTTGTATAAGAAGGATGGGCATGTAACAGTCTTGAAGGAGGATCTAGGCAAGGTCAAGCATGAAATAGACAGAACCTGTAAATGGAACAGGTCCTCCGATGCTCTGTCATGGCTACAGGAACATCATAGTAGCAATAGCAAAGGACTTGGCTTTGGGAATCAGCAACCTAAGTGGGATCCCAAAAGCAAGTACCTCACTCTTCCTGAGAACAAGATTTGTACTCACTATGGTAAAACTGGTCACTATAAAAGTGATTGTAATGCAAAAGAAAAGTCAAGCCAAAAGAATAAATTTTTTGTTTAAGGGAAGAATTGACTACCAAGTTGGGATAAAAAGAATTTAATTCATCCTTTTGCCTATAGAAAGGGACCCAAACTAGTTTGGGTTCCTAAGACTAACCCCTGATTTCCTTTTGCAGGTTCAAGTGAAGGGGAGCATCCAAATATGGTACATGGATAATGGCTGCTCAAAGTACATGACAGGAAGCAAGGACCAGTTCCTTTCACTTGAGGACCTCAAAGGAGGTAATGTCTCCTTTGGAAATGGCAAGAAAGGTGAGATAATTGTGGTTGGTAAGGTAGGTAAGACTGACTGTCACTCTATTGAGAATGTCTACTTGATAGACGACTTAAAATACAGTCTAATTAGTGTATCACAATTGTGTGATAGAGGTAACTTGGTAGCATTTACCTCTACTAAATGTTTTGTGATTAATCTTACCACTTACAAGATTGTTTTGCACGGAAAAAGGGTGAACAATATATACATTGTAGATTTGTCCACGCTTTCATAAAATGAACTCACTTGCTTAAGTGTGATGGACAGTGATCCCCTCTTTTGGCATAAGAGACTTGGACATGCAAATCTGATTCAACTCAACAAATTAGTCTCCAAGGACTTGGTGATAGGAATGCCTAACATTAAGTTCAAGGAAGATAAATTTTGTGAGGCTTGTGCAAGGGGGAAGCATGTAATATTCTCTTTTAAATGCAAGAAAGTGGTAAGTACCACCAGAACGATGGAACTGGTCCATATAGATCTCTGTGGTCCAATGAGAAAATTAAGAAGATGTGGTAAAAGATATGTGATGGCGCTTGTTGATGATTACTATAGGTTTACTTGGACATTGTTTTGAACATCTAAAGATGAAGCATTTGACATGTTCACTTCTTTTGTTAGAAAAACTTAGAAACAACTAGGTACTCAACTTGCATCAATTAGGTCTGATCATGGCACTGAATTTGAAAATGCTAAATTTTGTGATGAGCATGATATAGATCATAATTTTTCTGCTCCTAGAATTCAACAATAAAATGGAGTAGTTGAAAGTAAGAATAGGACACTTGAAGATATGGCTAGGATTATGCTTCTTTCTAGTAAATTGCCCGATAGCTTCTGGGCAGAAGCTGTAAATACTGCATGCTACATCATAAATAGGTGCATCACTAGACCTCTTGCAGAGAAGACTCCCTATGAGTTACTTAAAGGGATAAAACAAAATATATCCCATCTTAGGGCTTTTGTATGCAAGTGCTTTGTGCACAACAATGGTAGAGACTCCCTAGGCAAGTTTGATCACAGAAGTGATGAGGGAGTATTCTTGGGATATTCTTCACATAGTAAAGATTATAAGGTCTATAAGAAAAGAACTATGTGTGTTGAAGAAAGTGTTCATGTGGTTTTTGATGAAACTAATATCCTTTCTGAGAGACAGGAACATGATTATGAAGTAATTGGGCTGGTAAGAAACTTAAATGAAACCACAGCCTAGATTGAAGCTTCTCTAGAGGAAGAAACAGGTGATGGAACAGGTTCATCCACCTTGGGCAACATGACAAGGGGAATCGGACAAAGAGGAAATGATCCTCAAACCTCAATGGAACCTGTCCATGAACCTGTTCCACAACAACAAAACACTGAAGGAACATCAAAGGGAAACCAGTTGGTTGTGAGATCTTACAAATATCAAAGTTCTCATCCCATTGAGAAAATCATTACTGATCCAACCTCTGGAATCAAAACCATATCTTCATTAAAGAATCATTGTGCTTTTGATGTTTTCTTATCTCTTATTGAACCTAAAAATGTTGATGAGGCTTTGCAGGATGCAAACTGGATAAATGCAATGCAAGATGAACTCAACCAATTGGAAAGGAGTCAAGTTTGGCATCTAGTACCCTTGGACAGATCAGTAATTGGCACTAAATGGGTCTTGAGAAACAAACTTGATGAAGATGGAAGACTTACAAGGAACAAGGCAAGATTGGAGGTTCAAGGATACAACTTCTGATCGACAGATGAACCAGGTTCATCTATATCCAACTTTGTAGATGTTACAATGTGAGTGTCAATTTCTTTGGAGTCTTCCATTTAAAACCTTTTAAGAAACTCTTTCACATACTTCTACTGATGGATCATACTTCCATTGAATTTTGTCTAATTTTTAAGCCTAAAAAGAAATTAAGCTCACCCTTCATGCTCATTTCAAATTCACTCCTCATTAGTTTAGCAAATTCTTTACTTAGCTTATGAGTAGTTGATCAAAATATTATATCACCAACATATATCTGAACTACCAAGCGATCTTTATCTTATTCTTTATATAATAATGTATTGTCAATTTTACCTCTCTTGTAGTCATGCTCAAGCAAATTTTTTGATAATCTTTCATACCATGCTCTTGGAGCCTACTTGAGTCCATAAAGTGCTTTGTCAAGTTTGTACACATGATCAGGATTTTCTTTGCTTTAAACCCTGGAAGTTGCTTGACAAACACTTATTCATTTAGATAGCCATTGAGGAAGGCACTCTTGACATCCATCTGGTGAAGGGTGAATTTCATGTAAGCAACAAAGGCTATGAGGAGTCTTATTGCTTCCAGCCTTGCAATTGGAGCAAATGTTTCATCATAGTCTATGCCCTCCTCCTGACTATGCTTAGGAATGATGACCTATTTGATCAGCTTCAGGGTACTAGAGTATTTTCGAAAATTGTTTGAGGTCGGGCTATGATCAACTGAAGATTATGGCATCCGATGTTCCTAAGACAGCCTTTCGGACGAGGTATGGGCATTACGAATTTTTGGTTATGTCATTTGGGTTGACGAATGCTCCAGCAGCCTTTATGAGTTTGATGAATCGGGTTTTCAAGCCCCATATGGACTCTTTCATGATCGTGTTCATTGATGACATCCTTATATACTCCCGGAGTCGGGAAGAGCATGAGCAACATCTCCGTATAGCACTCCAGACTTTGAGAGATAATCAATTGTATGCCAAGTTTTCAAAATGTGAGTTCTGATTAGATTCATTAGCCTTTTTGGGTCATATTGTATCAGCGGAGGGTATTCAAGTTGATCTTAAGAAGATAGAGGCAGCCAAGAACTGGCCTAGACCCACTACAGCTACGGAGATTAGGAGTTTCTTGGATTTGGCGGGTTATTAACGTCATTTTGTGTAGGGGTTCTTGTCCATAGCAGCCCCAATGACTAAACTGACTCAGAAAGGTGCCCCATTTAAATGGTCAGATGAGTGCGAGGCGAGCTTTAGAAGCTTAAGATAGCCTTGACTTAGCACCGGTGTTGGTGTTACCATCATATTCGGGTTCTTTCACGGTGTATTGTGACGCTTCCCGATTTGGACTTGGGGCAGTATTGATGCAAGATGGCAGAGTGATTGCATATGCGTCTCGTCAGTTGAAAGTCCATGAGAAGAATTACCCAGTTCATGACTTGGAGTTGGCAGCCATTGTTCATGCATTAAAAATTTGGAGGCATTATCTTTATGGCGGTGCTTGTGAAATTTTTACTGACCATCGCAGCCTCCAGTACTTATTCAAGCAGAAAGATCTAAATTTGAGGCAGCGGAGATTGTTAGAGTTGCTGAAAGATTATGATGTCACCATATTTTATCACCCAGAGAAGGCCAATGTGGTGGCGATGCATTGAGTAGAAAGGCGGTGGGTATGGGCAGTCTTGCGTATGTTCCACTGGGCATGAGAACGTTGGCTAATCAGTTCGTGAGGTTGGATATTTCGCCCAGTAGTGTTATGGCTTGTACAGTATCTCGGTCTTCTTTAATTGACTGTATTCGGGAGCGGCAGGATGATGACCCACAGTTGGCGGCCCTTAGGGACACAATTCGGCACGGTGATGCCAAGCAAGTTACAGTTGGAGATGATAGTGTTTTGAGGATGCATGGTAGGTTATGTGTGCCTCATGTTGATGGCCTTCAGAAGTTAATCCTTGAGGAGGCTCACAGTTTTATGTATTCTATTCACCCAGGTGCAGCAAAAATGTAGCAAGATTTGAGCCAGCATTATTGGTGGAGAAGGGTGAAAAAGGACATTGTGGAGTATGTGGCTCGTTTCTTAAATTGTCAGCAGGTAAAGTATGATCATCCGGGACCTGGTGGTTTGCTTCAGCAGATAGAGATTCCTGAGTGGAAGTGGGAGCGTATCACTATGGACTTCGTCGTTGGATTCCCGCGGACTCATAGGAAATTTGACGCAGTTTGGGTTATTGTGCATAGGCTGACTAAATCAACACATTTTATTCCTGTGGCAAATACTTATACTTCAGAGCGGTTGGCCGAGTTATATATGCGAGAGATAGTTATCCTTCATGGGGTGCCCATATCTATCATTTCTGATCGGGGTATGCAGTTTGCTTCGCACTTTTGGAGAGCAGTTCAGCGTGAGTTGGGTACCCGAGTAGAGTTGAGTACAACATTTCACCCTCAAACTGGCGGGCAGTCTGAGCGTATGTAACGACCCGGTCTGTCATTACGTAAAACCTGCATTATAATTGTTGTTATTGACTTGATATAGATCGGTTATACTGTATTTGATGTATTAGAGTTGATAGGCTTGAAATAGAATGGTTGTAGTGAGAGTTCAATCAATTAGCCTTTAAAAATAGCCTTAAAATGGGAAAAGTCAACTAAGGGTTGACTTATTGGTAAACGACATCGGAATGCAAATTCTATGGCTCGGATAGCTTCGTTAAGTGATTTGGGACTTGGGAGCGTGTTCAGAATAACTTTGTGATGTCCGGTGTAGAATTAGGCTTGAATTGGTGAAAGTTAGTTTTTGGCGATTCCAGTCGGCAGTGAAAAATAGGCTATCGGGGTCGGAATGGAATTCCGACAGTTGAAACAAGTTTGTAATGTCATTTGGCGCAAAATTTCAGGTCAATTGGAGTTGATTTGGATAGTTTCAGCATCGTTGTGGATTTTAGAAATGTAAAAGTTCTTAGGCTTGAATCCGATGTAAATTTGGTGTTTTGATGTTAGTTTTGGTGTTTTGAGAGTGCAACTAAGTTTGAATGATGTTATGAGATATGTTGGTAAGTTTGGTTAAGGTCCCGAGGGGCTCGGGATGGTTTCGGGTGGTTAACGGGAAGTTTGGAGTGATTTTGGTGAATCTGCAGATTGCTGTTGCTGGTGTTTTCGCACCTGCGGAAAGGGAGCCGCAGGCGCGGTTCCGCAGGAGCGGACTGGGCTCCACAGATGCGATATTTGGCTGAGTGGGGAGTGGTTCGCAGGTGCAAGGAATTTGTCGCACCTGCGAGATCGCAGATGCGGAATTGGGAGACTTCAGGGGAGATCGCAGGTACGGAAGGAGCATCGCACCTGTGAAGCCGCAGGTGCGAGTAAGTAAGTCGCAGGTGCGGAAATACCTGTTCAGAAAATATAAACAAACCCTTCGCGACTTAGACTTTATTTTTCACCATTGTTGTACGGAACGGAGCTTTTGGGGACGATTTTGAAGAGGGAAATCCTTGTTTTTCATTGAGGTAAGTGCTCTAGTCATTAAAACTCGATTATGGATGATTATAGGACATAAAACCAGTGTAAATTCGTGGAAAATCAGTAGAAAAATTGGGTTTTAGGGCTTGAGATTATGAGACCTTCAAGGGTCGATTTGAGGGGTCAAACGAACTCCAATTTTGGTGTTCTTTATATGTACGGATTCATGAGAGGACGAAGAACATTTTGGTAAAAAGATTTTTGAGTTTCGGGAAGCGGGTCCGGGGGTTGGGTTTTGACCGGTTTCGGATTTTTGAGCTAAATTTGATATCTTTCAATTGGAATTCGTTCCTTAAGCATATATTTATGATAAAAATTTGCACTTGGTAGATTTGGAGCCTTCAGAGGTTGATTCGAGAGGCAAGCGCATTTCAGAATAATTCACGGCTAGTTTGAGGTAAGTAATGTCATTAAATCCCGTCCTGAGGGTATGAAACCCCGGACTATGCACCCTTTCACGGGTTTTGAAATAAAAAGGTGGAAACTTTGGAACATGTTTCCTATTTAGGCAACTATTGAGTTGCGAAACCGATTTTTAAGCCTTTGCTGAATTAGTATTTATACATTATGATATGTTTTGGGTTGTAAGCCGTGTTTGGGGCCTAGTGCCGACTTGTTTACCCTTCGGGGGTTATGTTTTACTATTTTCCTCACTGATATGTTATAATTTTTACTCGGTCTTTTTTGTGAAATTATTTTGACACTCAGAGTATTTTGATACTACTTCTTGAAAATGAAACACTGTTTATGGGTTGAGAACCCGGTATATTTATGGCTTGAAGCCTATATTGTGAGGATGTTATGATATGAGTGAAGCTGCTGGCCTACATTGTGAGGATGATATGATATGAGTGAGGCTGCGGGCCTATATTGTGTGTGATTTATGCCATGCTGTGGCTTATTATAGCGCTTAGGTTGTAGGAGCCCCTCCGGAGCCTGAACACACCCCCAGTGAGCGCCGGTACCGATTGAGTGATGCCCGCAAGGCTTATGATGAGTGATGTGAGGTTGCCTTATGGGCAGAGTGATTGTGAGGTTTCCTGATGGGCAGAGTGATTATGAGGTTGCCTGATGGGCAGAGTGATTGTGAGTTTGCCTGATGGGCAGAGTGATTGTGAGGTTGCCTGATGGGCAGAGTGATTGTGAGGTTGCCTGATGGGCAGAGTGATTGTGAGGTTTCCTGATTGGCAGAGTGATTGTGAGGTTGCCTGATGGGCTGATACTGAAAAATATTGTTATGAGAAATGATTAAGGCCTGATGGGCAGTTTTATGAAAGGTTTTACTGAGAACTATGATTTACTTCGTTTTCACACTGGTTTTTACTGAGAAATTTACGGAGATATACTGATATTGCACTTGTGTCAAAGGTTTTCTGGAAACGGATTTCGAACTTATTATTATTGATGATTACTACATGGTTACTTGGTGTGTTACTGGTTTTGTGGAATTGTGTATCTGTACTATGTGTTTTATATTACTCAGACTGTGAGTTATTTTCATTACTACTGAGTTGGCGTACTCATAAAGACCCCCTGTGCCTCTGTGCACAGATCCAGGTACTAGCTCGCAGCAGTAGCTGACGCAGGTTCGATAGAAGCATTTCACGGGATTTGGAGGTAGCTTTCTAGCGTCCACAACTTCTCCATTTCCCTTCCCTATTTAGCTTTAGTATTTGATTCAGA
The DNA here is from genome assembly GCA_005239495.1 of Nicotiana undulata. Classification (NCBI taxonomy): domain Eukaryota; kingdom Viridiplantae; phylum Streptophyta; class Magnoliopsida; order Solanales; family Solanaceae; genus Nicotiana; species Nicotiana undulata. The sequence goes on along the minus strand of ML257825.1, from coordinate 26,832 downwards.
GACGTATATTATAGTTTTAGCAGAGATATATATTTATTTATTCTTAGATGCTCATGACTATTGACTCCAGTTCTTGGAAGGTTGTTTAGAATATTATGGGGACTCTAAGACTTAATTATATTATTAGATGCTATGGTTTCTTGCTTATTGTTATATTCTGAACTGTCAAAATTTAACAAAAGCGTAGCAATGTGATAGTTGGCTAGCCTAGTTCCACGATAGGCGCCATCACGGCCTGTTAGGATTTGTGGTCGTGACAAGTTGGTATTAGAGCTCTAGGTTGTATAGGACTTAACGGTCATGAGCATGTTTATTAGAGTCTTGCAGATCGGTACGGAGACGTCTGTACTTATCTTCGAGAGGCTGCAGAACTTTTAGGAAACATCTCTATTCTTTTGAACTTTTTTGTGCCAATCTATTGATTCTTGAAATCTAAACTTACGTTGTTTCATTCTCTCACAGATGGTGAGGACACGCAATACCGATCAATGTGACCAGGCACCAGCCAGACCCACAAGGGGTCGAGGCCGTGGTAGAGGTAGGGGACCAGCTCAGGCTGCAGCCGGGGTGGTACCACAGGATCCCCCTATCATTCAGGATCAGGTTCCCGCCGATGGTGCTTCAGCGAGACAGGCTCAGGCATCGGCAGTGCCTATTGTTATTCCGGGTCTCCAGGAGACCCTGGCTCAAATATTGACGGTGTGTTCCAGTTTGGCTCAGGCAGTTGCTATGTCTACCACTGCCACTGCAGCTCAGGCCGGGGGAGGCAATCAGACTCCAGCTGCCCGGACACCTGAGCAGGTTGTACGGGGTATTCAAGCACCAGGAGCAGCCCCAATTCAGCCGGTTGCTCCAGCTTAAGATTTTGTTGTCGCTGCTATGCTTGAGGATGAGCAGCGCAGGTTGGAGAGGTTTGGCAGACTTAAGCCTCCGACTTTCACCGGTACAGAGGGTGAGGATGCCCAAGGTTTTCTGGATAAATTCTAGAGGATACTACGTACTGCAGGTATTTTGGAGACCAGTGGGGTCTCATTTGTTACATTTTAGTTTGCGGGTGCTGCTTATACTTGGTGGGAGTCATTCGAGAGGCGTAGGCCGAATGGTTCAGCACCTCTCACATAGCAGCAGTTTTCAACGATCGTTTTGGAGAAATATGTTCCTTAGTCCCATAGAGAGGAACAGCGCAGACAGTTTGAGCAGCTGCGCCAGGGAGAATTATCAGTCCCCCAGTACGAGATGAGGTTTTCTGAGTTAGCCAGACATGTGTCTGAGATTGTTCCTACTGATAGGGAGAGGATTAGAGGTTTGTAGATGGTCTCTCGTATCAGCTTTGGATTTTGATGACCACAGAGAGGGTGTCTGGAGTCACATTTAAGCAGGTTGTTGATATTGCTCGGGATATTGAGTCTGTTCATAGGCAGGATCGTGAGGAAAGAAAGGTTAAGAGGCCTCGAGGATCAGGAAATTTCAGTGGTGCCCCTTCTAGAGGGCAATTTCAGCCTAACAGAGGTCTTTCATCTAGACCTCCACAGTCAGTTTGCCCAGCGTACAAGGGTGTATCGTCAAGGCAGGGGTCCTCGCAATACTCATCAGGGACGTATATTATAGTTTTAGCAGAGATATATTTATTTATTCTTAGATGCTCATGACTATTGACTCCAGTTCTTGGGAGGTTGTTTAGAATATTATGGGGACGCTAAGACTTAATTATATTATTTGATGCTATAGTTTCTTGCTTATTGTTATATTCTGAACTGTCAAAATTGAACAAAAGCGTAGTAATGTGATGGTTGGCTAGCCTAGTTCCACGATAGGCGCCATCACGGCCTGTTAGGATTTGGGGTCGTGACAAGTTGGTATCAGAGCTCTAGGTTGCATAAGACTTAACGGTCATGCGCATGTTTAGTAGAGTCTTGCGGATCAGTACAGAGACGTCTGTACTTATCTTCGAGAGGCTGCAGAACTTTCAGGAAACATCTCGATTCTTTTGAACTTTTTTTTGCCAATCTATTGATTCTTGAAATCTAAACTTACGTTGTTTCATTCTCTCACAGATGGTGAGGACACGCAATACCGATCAGGGTGACCAGGCACCAGCCAAACCCACAAGGGGTTGAGGCCGTGGTAAAGGTATGGGACCAGCTCAGGCTGCATCCGGGGTGGTACCACAGGATCCCCCTATCGTTCAGGATCAGGTTCCCGCCGATGGTGCTTCAGCGAGACAGGCTCAGGCACTGGCAGTGCCTATTGTTATTCCGGGTCTCCAGGAGACCCTGGCTCAGATATTGACGGTGTGTTCCAGTTTGGCTCAGGCAGTTGCTATGTCTACCACTGCTACTGCAGCTCAGGCCGGGGGAGGCAATCAGACTCTAGCTGCCCGGACACCTGAGCAGGTTGTACGGGGTATTCAGGCACTAGGAGCAGCCCCAATTCAGCCGGTTGCTCCAGCTCAAGATTTTGTGGTCGCTGCTATGCCTGAGGATGAGCAGCGCAGGTTGGAGAGGTTTAGCAGACTTAAGCCTCCGACTTTAACCGGTACAGAGGGTGAGGATGCCCAAGGTTTTCTGGATAAATGCCAGAGGAAACTACGTACTGCGGGTATTTTGGAGAGCAGTGGGGTCTCGTTTGTTACATTTCAGTTTGCGGGTGCTGCTTTTACTTTGTGGGAGTCATTCGAGAGGCGTAGGCCGAATGGTTCAGCACCTCTTACCTAGCAGCAGTTTTCGACGATCGTTTTGGAGAAATATGTTCCTTAGTCCCACACAGAGGAGCAGCGTAGGCAGTTTGAGCAGCTACGCCAGGGAGAATTATCAGTCCCCCAGTATGAGATGAGGTTTTCTGAGTTAGCCAGACATGCGTCTGAGATTGTCCCTACTGACAGGGATAGGATTAGGAGGTTTGTAGATGGTCTCTCATATCAGTTTCGGACTTTGATGACCATAGAGAGGGTGTCTGGAGTCACATTTAAGCAGGTTGTTGATATTTCTCGGGATATTGAGTCTGTTCATAGGCAGGATCGTAAGGAAAGAGAGGTTAAGAGGCCTCGAGGATCAGGAAATTTCAGTGGTGCCCCTTCCAGAGGGAAATTTCAGCCTAACAGAGGTCGTTCATCTAGACCTCCACAATCAGTTTGCCCAGCGTATAGTGGTGTATCGTCGGGGCAGGGTCCTCGCAATGCTCATCAGGGACGTTCATCATTTAGTGCCCTTCCATCTCATAGCTCCGCCCGAGCATCATCTTATCAGGGTTCTTCTATGCATGGTTCGTCTGGTGGTTATCACGGTGGCATGAATTTTTGTCAGTTTTCATCTCCAGCTCCAAGTAATTGTTATGAGTGTGGAGAGTTCGGACATGAGTGGAGGCAGTGTCCCTGTCGTCCTAGTAGTTCAGCTCAACAGAGGGTTCAACTCTCGGCTTCAGACCCAGTTATTTCACCACCTACCCAGGCCGCTAGGGGTGGTGGTCAGGCAGCTAGAGGTCGTCCTAGAGGGGGAGGTCGAGCAGGTGGAAGCCAGCCACGTATTTATGCACTTCCGACTAGGCCTGATGCTATGGCTTCAGATGCAGTGATTACAGGTACTATTTCAGTTTGTCACAGTGATGCTTTGCCTTTATTTGAACCTGGTTCCACGTACTCTTATGTCTTATCCTATTTTGCTCATTTTCTGAATATGCCCCGTGAGTCTCTAGTTACTTATGTTCATGTTTCGACTCCGGTGGGTGATACTATTGTTTTGGACTGTATGTACCGGTCGTGTCTTATATATATTGAGGGTCTGGAGACCTGAGTGGACTTGATGTTACTGAGTATGGTAGATTTTGATGTAATTCTGGCCATGGATTGGTTATCCCCATGTCATGCGATTCTTGATTGTCACGCTAAGACCGTTACCTTAGTTATGCCCGGAGTTTTGAGAGTTCAGTGGAGGGGGTCTATAGAGCATGTACCTAGAAAAGTGATTTCTTATTTAAAGGTTCATCGTATGGTTGAGAAAGGGTGTGAATCGTACCTTGCGTTTGTGAGGGATGTTAGTAGTGAGACTCCATCTGTTGATTCTGTTCCCGTAGTCCGTGATTTTCCGGATGTATTCCCTGCAGACCTGCCAGGCATGCCACCTGACAGGGATATTGATTTTGGTATTGACCTGGTGCCAGATACTCATCCTATCTCTATTCCACCTTACCGCATGGCACCAGCAAAGTTAAAGGAATTAAAAGAGCAGCTTCAGGAACTCTTAGATAAGGGGTTCATTCGGCCTAGTGTAACGCCTTGGGGTGCGCCAGTGTTGTTTGTGAAAAAGAAGAATGTCTCGATGCTCATGTGTATTGATTATAGACAGTTGAATAAGGTTACAATGAAGAATCGCTATTCGTTGCCTCGTATTGATGAATTATTTGATCAGCTTCAGGGAGATAAGGTATTCTCCAAGATCGACATGAGGTCGGTGTATCATCAGTTGAAGATTCAGGATTATGATATTCCGAAGATGGCTTTCAGGACCTGATACAGTCATTATGAGTTTCTGGATATGTCATTTGGGCTGACCAATGCCCCAGCAGCGTTCATGCAATTGATGAACAACGTGTTTCAGACCTATCTTTATACCTTTGTTATTGTATTCATTGATGACATCCTGGTTTATTCTCGTAGCCAGGAAGAGCATGCTCATCACTTGAGAATCGTGTTGCAGAGATTGAGAGAGGAGAAGCTTTATGCAAAATTCTCTAAGTGTGAGTTTTGGCTCGGTTCAGTAGCTTTCTTGGGGCACGTGGTGTCTAGTGAGGGTATTCAGGTTGATCCGAAGAAGATTGAGGCGGTGCAGAGTTGGCCTAGACCGTCTTCAGCTACAGAGATTCGGAGTTTCCTTGGTCTGGCGGGTTACTACCGTCGCTTTGTGGAAGGATTTTCTTCTATTGCTTCACCTCTGACCAAATTAACACAGAAGGGTGTTCGATTCAGATGGTCCGATGAATGTGAGGAGAGCTTTCAAAAGCTCAAGTCAGCATTGACCACATCTCCGGTATTAGTGTTGCCTACTGGTTCGGGTTCTTATACGATTTATTGTGATGATTCTAGAGTTGGCTTGGGAGTGGTGTTGATGCAGGACAGTAGAGTGATTGCCTACGCGTCGGGGCAGTGAAGGTGCACGAGAAGAATTATCCAGTGCACGATCTTGAGTTAGCTGCCATTGTCCATGCCTTGAAAATTTGGCGGCATTATCTGTATGGAGTGCAATGTGAGATTTTCACCGATCATCGTAGCTTGCAGTATCTGCTAAGGCAGAAGGACTTGAATTTTTCGACGGAGGAGATGGTTGGAGCTTCTCAACGATTATGACTTGACTATTTTATATCATCCGGAGAAGGCCAACGTGGTGGCCGATGCCTTGAGTCGTAGAGCCGAGAGTTTGGAAGTCTAGCTTATCTTTCAGCAGCAGAGCGACCTTTAGCCCTTGATGTTCAGGCTTTAGCGGGTCAGTCAGTGAGATTGCACTTGTCAGACCCTCAACGAGTGGTAGCTAGCATGGCTTCCTGGTCTTCTTTATTTGATCAGATTAAGGCACGATAGTATGATGACCGACACCTATTGGTTCTTCAGGATAGAGTTCGGCGGGGTGATGCCAGAGATGTGACTATTGGTGATGATGGAGTTATGAGGATGCAGGGCCGTATTTGCGTGCCCAACGTGGATGGTATTCGAGAGTTGATATTAGCATAGGCTCACAAATTGCGGTATTCTATACATCCGGGTGCCGCGAAGATGTATCATGATCTGAAACAACATTATTGGTGGAGGCGGATGAAGAGAGATATTGTTGAGTATGTAGCACGGTGTCTCAACTGCCAGCAGGTCAAGTATGAGCACCAGAGACCAGGTCGTTTGCTTCAGCGGTTAGATATTCCAAAGTGGAAATGGGAGAGGATTACTATGGACATTGTAGTTGGGCTTCCACGGACTTCGAAGGGTTTTGACGCTATTTGGGTCGTTGTGGATAGGTTGACCAAGTCTGCGCATTTCATTCCTGTCAGTAGTACTTATACCTCAGAGCGGTTAGCTGGTATCTATATTAAAGAGATTGTCCGGTTGCATGGAGTTCCGGTTTCTATTATTTATGACAGAGGTACTCAGTTCATATCTCAGTGTTGGAGAGCCGTACAGAAAGGTATGGGTAATGATGTAGAGTTGAGCACTGCATTTCACCCTCAGACCGACGGGCAGTCGAAACGGACTATTCAAATATTGGAGGATATTTTACGGGCTTGTGTGATTGATTTTTGTGGTTCGTGGGATCATTTTCTGCCATTAGCGGAGTTTGCATATAATAACAGCTATCAGTCCAGTATTCAGATGGCCCCGTATGAGTATTTATATGGTAGGAGGTGTAGATCTCCGGTTGGCTGGTTCGAGCCCGGTGAGGCTAAGTTATTGGGCACAGATTTGATTCAGGATGTGTTGGAGAAGGTGAAGTTAATTCAGGAGTGACTTCGCACGGCGCAGTCTAGACAGAAGAGTTATGCGGATCGGAAGGTTCGGGATGTATCATTTATGGAATGTGAGAAGGTACTGCTAAAAGTATCACCCATGAAGGGTGTTATGAGGTTCGGAAAGAGAGGAAAGCTGAGTCCGCGATTTTTTGGTCCTTTAGAGGTACTTCAGAAGGTTGGAGAGGTGGCTTATAGACTTGCTTTACCACCCAGCTTGTCGAGTGTTCATCCGGTGTTTCATGTGTCGATGCTCAGAAAATACGTTGGTGATCCGTCTCATGTGTTAGACTTCAGCACCGTTCAGCTCGAGGGTGGTATGTCATATGAGGTGGAGCCAGTAGCAATTTTGGCTCGTGAGGTCAGAAAGATGAGATATAAGGAGATAGCATCAGTGAAGGTGCAGTGGAGAGGTCAGCCAGTAGAGGAGGCTACTTGGGAGACCGAGCGGGAGATGTAGAGCAAATATGCTCACTTGTTTGAGACTCTACGTATGTTTCTAGACTCGTTCGAGGACGAACGTTTGTTTAAGAGGGGGATAGTGTAAGGACCCGGTCTGTCATTACGTAGAATCTGCATTATAATTGTTGTTATTGACTTGATATGGATTTGTTATACTGTATTTGATGTATTAGAGTTGATAGGCTTGAAATCGAATGGTTGTAGTGAGAGTTCAGTCAATTAGCCTTTAAAAATAGCCTTAAAATGGGAAAAGTCAACTAAGGGTTGACTTATTGGTAAACAACCTCAGAATGCGATTTCTATGGCTCGAATAGCTTCGTTAGGTGATTTGGGACTTAGGAGTGTGTTCAGAATAATTTTGTGATGTCCGGTGTAGAATTAGGCTTGAATTGGTGAAAATTAGTTTTTGGCGATTCCAGTCGGCAGTGGAAAATAGGCTATCGGGGTCGGAATGGAATTCCAACAGTTGAAACAGGTTCGTAATGTCATTTTGGACTTGTCCGCAAAATTTTAGGTCAATCGGAGTTGATTTGGATAGTTTCGGCATCGTTGGTGGATTTTAGAAATATCAAAGTTCTTAGGCTTGAATCCGATGTAAATTTGGTGTTTTGATGTTAGTTTTGGTGTTTTGAGAGTGCAACTTAGTTTGAATGATGTCATGGGATATGTTGGTAAGTTTGGTTGGGGTCCCGAGGGGCTCGGGATGGTTTCGGGTGGTTAACGGGAAGTTTGGAGTGATTTTGGTGAATCTGCAGATTGCTGTTGCATGTGTTTTCGCACCTACGGAAAGGGAGTCGCAGGCGCGGTTCCACAGGAACGGACTGGGCTCCGCAGGTGCGAGATTTTTGGCTGAGGGGGGAGTGGTCCGCAGGTGCGAGGAATTTGTCGCACCTGGGAGGTCGCAGGTGCGGAAGGTGCATCACAGGTGCGGAATTGGGAGACTTCAGGGGAGATCGTAGGTGCATAAATACCTGTTCAGAAAATATAAACAAAACCTCCGTGACTTAGACTTTATTTTTCACCATTGTTGTACAAAACAGAGCTTTTGGGGACGATTTTAAAGAGGGAAATCCTTGTTCTTTATTGAGGTAAGTGTTCTAGTCATTAAACTCGATTATGGATGATTATAGGACATAAAACCAGTGTAAATTTGTGGAAAATCAGTAGAAAAATTGGGTTTTAGGGCTTGAGATTATGGGACCTTCAAGGGTCGATTTGAGGGGTCAAACGAACTCCGATTTTGGTGTTCTTTATATGTACAGACTCATGAGAGGACGAATAACATTTTGGTATAAACATTTCTGAGTTTCGGGATGCGGGTTCGGGGGTCGGGGTTTGACCGGTTTCGGATTTTTGAGCTAAATGTGATATCTTTCAATTGGAATTCGTTCCTTAAGCACATATTGATGATAAAAATCTAAACTTGGTAGATTTGGAGCCTTCGGAGGTTGATTCGAGAGGCAAGCGCATTGCGGAATAATTCCGGGATAGTTTGAGGTAAGAAATATCTTTAAATCCTGTCCTGAGGGTATGAAACCCCGAACTATGCACCCTTTCACAGGTTTTGAAATAAAAAGGTGGAAACTTTGGAACATGTTTCCTATTTAGGTGACTATTGAGTTGCGAAACCGATTTTTAAGGCTTTGTTGAATTAGTATTTATACATTATGATATGTTTTGGGTTGTAAGCCGTGTTTGGAGCCTAGTGACGACTTGTTTACCCTTCAGGGTTTATGTTTTACTATTTTCCTCACTGATATGTTATGATTTTTACTCAGTCTTTTCTGTGAAATTATTTTGACACTCAGAGTATTTTGATACTACTTCTTGACACTGAAACACTGTTTATGGGTCGAGAACCCGGTATATTTATGGCCTGAAGGGCAAATTGAGAGTATCTGACTGAGTGAGGCTGCTGGCCTATATTGTGAGGATATTATGATATGAGTGAGGCTGCTGAACTACATTGTGAGGATGATATGATATGAGTGAGACTGCAGGCCTATATTGTGTGTGAATTATTCCATGTTGTGGCTTATTATAGCGCTTGGGCTGTAGGAGCCCCTCTGGAGTCTGTACACACCCCTAGTGAGCGCCGATACCGATTGAGTGATGCCCGCGGGGCTTATGATGAGTGATGTGAGGATGCTTGATGGGCAGAGTGATTATGAGGTTGCCTGATGGGTAGAGTGATTGTGAGGTTACCTGATGGGCAGAGTGATTGTGAGGTTGCCTGATGGGCAGAGTGATTCTGAGGTTGCCTGATGGGCAGAGTGATTGTGAGGTTGCCTGATGGGCTGATACTGAAAAATATTGTTACGAGAAATGATTATGGCCCGAGCGGCAGTTTTATGAAAGGTTTTACTGAGTTTTCAAACTACGATTTACTTTGTTTTCACACTAGTTTTTACTGAGAATTTTACGGAGATATACTGATATTGCACTTGTTTCAAAGGTTTTCTGGAAACTGATTTCTAACTTATTATTATTGATGATTACTACATGGTGACTTGGTGTGTTACTGGTTTTGTGGAATTGTGTATCTGTACTGTGTGTTTTATATTACTCAGACTGTGAGTTATTTTCATTACTACTGAGTTGGCGTACTCATAAAGACTCCTTGTGCCTCTGTGCACAGATCAAGGTACTAGCTTGCAGGAGTAGCTGACGCAGGTTCGATAACAGAATTTCACGGGATTTTGAGGTAGCTGTCCAGCGTCCACAGCTTCTCCATTTCCCTTCCCTAGTTAGCTTTAGTATTTGATTCAGAGACGTATATTATAGTTTTAGCAGAGATAGATTTATTTATTCTTCGATGCTCATGACTATTGACTCCAGTTTTTGGGAGGTTGTTTAGAATATTATGGGGACGCTAAGACTTAATTATATTATTTGATGCTATGGCTGCTTGCTTATTGTTATATTGTGAACTGTCAAAATTGAACAAAAGCGTAGTAATGTGATGGTTGGCTAGCCTAACTCCACGATAGGCGCCATCACGGCCTGTTAGGATTTGGGGTTGTGACAGCGTACCATTCAGATATTGGAAGATATTTTACGGGCTTGTGTGATTGATTTTGGTGGTTCTTCGGATCCGTTTCTGCCATTAGCGGAGTTTGCATATAATAACAACTATCAGTCCAGTATTCAGATGGCCCTGTATGAGGCTTTATATGGTAGGAGGTGTAGATCTCCGGTTGGCTGGTTCGATCCCGGTGAGGCTAAGTTATTGGGCACAGATTTTATTCAGGATGTGTTGGAGAAGGTGAAGTTAATTCATGAGCGACTTCGCACGGCGCAATCTAGACAGAAGAGTTATGCGGATCGGAAGGTTCAGGATGTATCATTTATGGAAGGTGAGAAGGTACTGCTAAAAGTATCACCCATGAAGGGTGTTATGAGGTTCGGAAATAAAGGGGAGCTTAGTCTGCGATTTATTGGTCCTTTAAAGGTACTTCAAGAGGTTGGAGAGGTGGATTATAGACTTGCCTTGCCACCCAGCTTATCGAGTGTTCATCCGGTGTTTCATGTGTCGATGCTCAAAAAATACGTTGGTGATCTGTCTCATGTGTTAGACTTCAACACCGTTCAACTCGAGGGTGGTATGTCATATGAGGTGGAGCCAGTAGAAATTTTGGCTCGTGAGGTCATAAAGCTGAGATCTAAGGAGATAGCATCAGTGAAGGTGCAGTGGAGAGGTCAGCCAGTAGAGGAGGCTACTTGGGAGACTGAGCGGGAGATGCAGAGCAAATATCCTTACTTGTTTGAGACTCCAGGTATGTTTCTAGACGCGTTCGAGGACGAACGTTTGTTTAAGAGGGGAGAATGTAAGGACCCGGTCTGTCGTTACGCAAAACCTGCATTATAATTGTTGTTATTGACTTGATATAGATCGGTTAAACTGTATTTGATGTATTAGAGTTGATAGGCTTGAAATCGAATGGTTGTAGTGAGAGTTCAGTCAATTAGCCTTTAAAAATAGCTTTAAAATGGGAAAAGTCAAGTAAAGGTTGACTTATTGGTAAACGACCTCGAAATGCAAATTCTATGGCTCGGATAACTTCGTTAGGTGATTTGGGACTTAGGAGTGTGTTCAGAATAATTTTGTGATATTCGGTGTAGAATTAGGCTTGAATTGGTGAAAGTTAGTTTTTGGCGATTCCGGTCGGCAGTGGAAAATAGGCTATCAGGGTCGGAATGGAATTCCGACAGTTGAAACAGGTTCATAATGTCATTTTGGACTTGTCCGCAAAATTTCAGGTCAATCAGAGTTGATTTGGATAGTTTCGGCATCGTTGGTGGATTTAAGAAATATCAAAGTTCTTAGGCTTGAATCTGATGTAAATTTGGTGTTTTGATGTTAGTTTTGGTGTTTTGAGACTAAAACTAAGTTTGAATGATGTCATGGGATATGTTGGTAAGTTTGGTTGGGGTCCCGAAGGGCTCGGGATGGGTTTGGGTGGTTAACGGGAAGTTTGGAGTGATTTTGGTGAATCTGCAGATTGCTGTTGCATGTGTTTTCGCACCTGCAGAAAGGGAGCCGCAGGCGCAGTTCCGCAGGAGCGGACTGGGCTCCGCAGGTGCGAGATTTGGCTGAGTGGGGAGTTGTCCGCAGGTGCGAGGAATTTGTCGCACCTGCGAAATCGCAGGTGCGGAAGGTGCATCGCAGGTGCGGAATTGGGACACTTCAGGGGAGATCGCAGGTGCGGAAGGGGCATCACACCTGCGAGGCCGCAGGTGCGAGTAAGTAAGTCGCATGTGCGGAAATACCTGTTCAGAAAATATAAACAAACCATCCGCGACTTAGACTTTATTTTTCACCATTGTTGTACGGAACGGAGCTTTTGGGGACGATTTTGAAGTGGGAAATCCTTGTTCTTCATTGAGGTAAGTGTTCTAGTAATTTAAACTCGATTATGGATGATTATAGGACATAAAACCAGTGTAAATTCGTGGAAAATCAGTAGAAAAATTGGGTTTTAGGGTTTGAGATTTTGAGACCTTCAAGGGTCGATTTGAGGGGTCAAACGAACTCCGATTTTGGTGTTCTTTATATGTACGGACTCGTGAGAGGACGAAGAACATTTTGGTATAAAAATTTCTGAGTTTCGTGATGCAGACCCAAGGGTCGGGTTTTGACCGGTTTCGGATTTTTGAGCTAAATTTGATATCTTTCATTGGAATTCGTTCCTTAAGCACATATTGATGATAAAAATTTGGAGCCTTCGGAGGTTGATTCGAGAGGCAAGCGCATTGCGGAATAATTCCGGGCTAGATTGAGGTAAGTAATATCTTTAAATCCTGTCCTAAGGGTATGAAACCCCGGACTATGCACCCTTTCACGGGTTTTGAAATAAAAAGGTGGAAACTTTAGAACATGTTTCCAATTTAGGCGACTATTGAGTTGCGAAACCGATTTTTAAGCCTTTGCTTAATTAGTATTTATACATTATGATATGTTTTGGGTTGTAAGCCGTGTTTGGGGCCTAGTGCCGACTTGTTTACCCTTTGGGGGTTATGTTTTACTATTTTCCTCACTGATATGTTATGATTTTTACTCAGTCTTTTCTGTGAAATTATTTTGACACTCAGAGTATTTTGATACTACTTCTTGAAAATGAAACACTGTTTATGGGTCGATAACCCAGTATATTTAAGGCCTGAAGGGCAAATTGAGAGTATCTGACTGAGTAAGGCTGCTGGCCTATATTGTGAGGATGTTATGATATGAGTGAGGCTTCTGGCCTACATTATGAAGATGATATGATGTGAGTGAGGCTGCGGGCCTATATTGTGTGTGAATTATGCCATGTTGTGGCTTATTATAGCGCTTGGGCTGTAAGAGCCCCTCCAGAGTCTGTACACACCCCAAGTGAGCGCCGGTACCAATTGGGTGATGCCCGTGGGGCTTTTGATGAGTGATGTGAGGATGCCTGATGGGCAGAGTGATTGTGAGGTTGCCTGATGGGTAGAGTGATTGTGAGGTTTCCTGATGGGCAGAGTGATTCTGAGGTTGCCTTATGGGCAGAGTGATTGTGAGGTTGCCTGATGGGCAGAGTGATTGTGAGGTTGCCTGATGGGCTGATACTGAAAAATATTGTTACGAGAAATAATTATGGCCCGAAGGGCAGTTTTATGAAAGGTTTTACTGAGTTTTCAAACTATGGTTTACTTCGTTTTCACACTGGTTTTTACTGAGAATTTTACGGAGATATACTGATATTGCACTTGTGTCAAATTTTCTGGAAACTGTTTCGAACTTATTATTATTGATGATTACTGCATGATGACTTTGTGTGTTACTGGTTTTGTGGAATTGTGTATCTGTATTGTGTGTTTTATATTACTCAGACTGTGAGTTATTGTCATTACTACTGAGTTGGCGTACTCATAAAGACTCCCTGTGCCTCTGTGCATAGATCCATGTACTATCTCGCAACAAAAGCTTACGCAGGTTCGATAACAGCATTTCACGGTATTTCGAGGTAGCTGTCCAGCATTCACAGCTTCTCCATTTCCCTTCCCTATTTAGCTTTAGTATTTGATTCAGAGACGTATATTATAGTTTTAGCAGAGATAGATTTATTTATTCTTAGATGCTCATGACTATTGACTCCAGTTGAGGTTGTTTAGAATATTATGGGGACGCTAAGACTTAATTATATTATTGATGCTATGGCTGCTTGCTTATTGTTATATTGTGAACTGTCAAAATTGAACAAAAGCGTAGTAATGTGATGGTTGGCTAGCCTAGTTCCATGATAGGCGCCATCACGGCCTGTTAGGATTTGGGGTCGTGACAGCGTACCATTCAGATATTAGAGGACATGGGATCAGTTCTTGTCGTTAGCATAGTTTGCTTATAATAATAGCTATCAGTGGAGAATTCTGATGGCTCCTTATGAGGCATTATATAGTAGACGGTGTAGATCGCCAGTTGGATGGTTTGAGTAGGGAGAGGCTTGGGTACAGACTTAGTTCAGGAAGCCTTAGATAAGGTCAAGATTATTCAGGAGAGACTTCGTGCAGCTCAGTCTAGGCAAAAAAGTTATGCCGATCGTAAGGTCTGTGATGTGGCATTCATGATTAGAGAGAGAGTATTGCTTCGTGTGTCGCCCATGAAGGGTGTGATGATATTTGGGAAGAAGAGTAAGTTGAGCGCTAGGTATATCGGGCCGTTTGAGATTCTTGATAGAGTGGGGGCGGTAGCTTATAGACTTGCGTTGCCTCCATGGTTATCCTCAGCTCATCTGGTATTCCATGTGTCTATGCTCCGAAAATATCATGGTGACCCGTCCCACGTGTTAGATTTCATCTCTGTCCAATTGGACAAATACTTGACTTATGAGGAGGATCCGGTCGCTATTTTAGACCGACAGGTTCGCCAGTTGAGATCTAAGAGCTATCCTTCAATTCGAGTGCATTGGAGAGGCCAGCTTGTTGAGGCAGCTACCTTAGAGTCTGAGTCGGACATGCAGAGTAGATATCTACACTTGTTTGCAAATTCAGGTAACTTTCTATGTCCGTTCGAGGACGAACGTGTGTTTTAGAGGTGGAGATTGTGATGACCCAATAGGTCATTTCATAAATTTAGACTCTGTCCCATGCTTAATTGACATTAAAAAGACTAATTTTAAATACCTCGATTTGTGTGCGCAGTCTGGGCATGAAATCGGAAAGCTTTTATGTGAAAATATGAGAAATAGTGATTTCTAGAATTTAAATTTGATAAAAGTTGACTTTGGTTAATATATTGAGTAAACGGACCCGGATTCATGTTCCGATGATCCCGGGAGGTCCGCAGTAAAATATGGGACTCGGGCGTATGCCTGGAAATGAATTCCGAAGTCCCAAGCCTTAGAAATCAATTTTTGAAAGAAATTGTTTTGCTGAAATGTTTATGAAATAAAGAAAAGAAATAATGTTTGAAATCATTGGTATCGGGCCCGTATTCTGGTTTCGGAGCCCGGTACAGATTTTATATGATATTAAAAGGTTAATTGTTAAATTTGGTGAAAGACGGAGTTCGTTTGACGTGATTCGGACATCCGGTTGAAGAGTTATGAGCTTTAAGAGTTTTTATTGAAAATGATGAGTTTTGAGGTTTAATGCACACTTTTACATGTTATTTTCATGATTTGATCGCACGAGCAAGTCCGTATGATATTTCTAGACATGCGTGTGTCACGACCCGAAATCCCACCTTCAGGTCGTGATGGCGTCTAATATTGAACCCGCTAGACAAGCCAACCTTTAATTAAGGTTACTTGTTTACAATAGAACTAACAACAATAATTAGAGCAATTATAATTAAAGAATGCGGAAGACTAATAATTTCAAGAACTTTAATGATAAACCTCATAAAAACTTTCTCAATTACAACCCAGAAATCGGTATCAGAATCTCACGAACAGTCTAAGATTTCACTAAATANACGCCTGCAGGACTACCTCAGTGTCGCCGTGGACTGAAGGCTACTCCCTGAATCACTGTCCACTGGGTCCGGCGCTATAATCTGCACAACATAAAGAAGTGCAGGTGTAGCATCAGTACAACCGACCCCGTTTATTGAGTAACTGTCGAGCCTAACCTCGGCGAAGTAGTGACGAGGCTAGGACACGACAACAAATAACACATGTGCAATTAAATAATGTAACAAGAAATAAGCAAGTAAATACAACAAC
>ML257825.1:0-10969 GCA_005239495.1 Nicotiana undulata | reverse complement strand
TAATAATCACTCGGCACAGAATGTCCCCTCGTGCATAAATAATAAATAATCACTCGGCACAGAATGTCCCCTCGTGCATAAATAATAAATAATCACTCGGCACGGAATGTCCCCTTGTGCATAACCTCACAATCACTCGGCATGGAATGTCCCCTCGTGCATAACATATGTAAAAGCAACATTTGACAGGAAAGACAATAATAAGAAACCTCAAATATATAGAAATAATCAACAAGTATTCTACCGTCCCGGCAAGTGACTCAGCTATAACCAATCTCACTCAGAGGTATAATTTTAACAAATGATCCTCAACCGGACGAATAATCAATAACAATCTACATCATGAAATACCCTCAATGTATCACTTCCAGAATGACAATTACTTCATTATACAGAGAATATCAAAGAACACTTTATAAATCATCAAGTTCGACTAACGAGCATGCTCGATCACAACATATAGGTACCCGTCACCTCACCTATACATTGGACATGAGTATCACATAGCAAATAAGACTAAGGTTAGGCCAAACACTTAACTCGGCTCCAAGAATGCAAATCAAGCCTCTAGCACCGCTTTTCCTCTCGAATCCGACTCCGAAACAATCGTATCTAGACACAATTGACTGAATAACATCAATAATTTCTCAACAATTCAATTCCAAATCCTAATTATAGATTTACCAACATTCTTCCAAAAATTCCAAAATTCGACCCCGGGTCCGCTTGGTCCAAACACGAGGTTCAGACCAAAACCCGATCACCCATTCCCCCACGAGCCCAAATATACAATTTGTTTTGAAATCTGATCCCAAAACGAGGTCAAAATCCCAATTATTCAAAAAGCCCTAACTCTACCCAAAACCCCAATTTTTACCCTTCAATCCCATGATTTTAGGCCTAGAATCTAATAACGGTTGATGAAAATAGAAGAAAATGAAGTTAGAATTACTTACCTATGAAGCTATGGTCATGAAGCTCTTCAAAAATGGCCCAAGGAGGTGTGGAGAAGAAGAAGGGTGTGCAAAATTATGAAATCCCGTAATAGGTTCTGGTTTTGGACCTTTTAAATAACTGGGCAAAAATGACCTTCGCGATCGCGACAGGTCTCATGCGATCGCGTAGAGTACTGGACCTAGACCTTCGCGATCGCGAAGAAGGGATTGCAATCGCGGAGTTTACTGACACGGACCATCGTGATCGTGGCACAGGGTCGCGTTCGCAGTGAACAAAATAGTACTCAGCCCCCAACCCACATTTGCACTACGCGTTTGCGTGAGGCCCTTCGCGATCGCGTAGAGCACTGCCCCCAGGCTGCGCGATCACAACCAAGGTCCTGCGTTTGCGTAGGGTAATTTCCCCACCCCCAACCACTTGAACATCGCGATCGCGTGAATTGCACTGCGATCGCGAAGGGTAAATTATAGGACACCAGAAACAGCTACAATACACCAGATGTTTGCCTATGTTTTTCACCCCGACATCTACCTGAAACTCACCCGAGCCCTCGGGGTTCAAAACCAAGTATACACATAACCTCAAAAACATCCTACAAACTTATTCGAGTAATCAAAACACCAAAATAACATCGTAAACATCGACTTAAACCGCAAAATCTATAGAAATTCTCAAAACTTCGTTAACTTTCAAATTCTCCATTTTTGGTCCGAATCATCTCAAACTGAGTCTGTTTCTTACCGAATTTCACAGGTAGTACATAATAAAGATATTGAACCTGTTTCGGGCTCCGGAACCATAATACGGGCCCGGTAACACAAGTTTCATAACAAATTTTAGTTTTCAAAAGCCTTTATATTTTTCAAAAAACCATTTTCTTTAAAAATTCATTTCCCGGACTTGGGACCTCGGAATTCGACTCTGGGAATACGCCCAAGTCCCATATTTTCCTACAGACCCTCCGGGACCGTCAAATCACGGGTCTGGGTCCGTTTACCAAAAATATTGACCAAAGTCAACTTTATTCAAATGATTATTATAAGTTCAACAGTTATTCAATTTTCCACTTAACGGCTTCCCGGTTACATGCCCGGGTTGCGCATGCACATCGAGGTGGGATAAAAGGAGGCTTTCATTGCCTCAGAACACATATTTAGCTAAAATTACACGGAATGACCATTTGGGTCATCACAACGTACATGATTTGTATAGAGCCTCGAGGGCTCGGGTGAGATTCAAATAGGCCGCGTGGTATTTTACACTTGGAAAGAACTGCTGGTTTTTCATTTTCTGGTGTCCAGGTATTTTTTTCTATGCGATCACATAGGAAGGTCCGCGATCACATAGAGTAAAGTTTGAGGGCCCTAATTTTGCTATACGCGATCGCATAAGTCCAGGTGGGAACGCGAAACTTGGGAGAGTTTACCCTACGCAAACGCACCTGGAGGGTCGCGATCGCATAGAGTTAGGCAGGGTTGGGGGCTGGGTAGTTCATAGGCAGTGCGAACGCGAATCTAGGCTCGCGATCGCATAGGTTTGGGGTGTTGAGCATATGTGAACGCATCCCTAGGCTCGCGATCGCATAGAGTACCTGTCCAACTAATATAAATACCCTTTTAAAAACGGGCAGACCTTCTTTTTCACCATATTTTCGAGGTTTATAGCCCTAATGGGATTTTCTTCAACAATTTTCATCCCCAAGTCATAGGTAATCAATTCTAAACTTTGTTCTTTCAATTCCTTACTGTTTTTCATCACTTTTAAAGCAAAAGTTAGGAATTTTCATGGTAAAAATTGAGGGTGAGTAGAATTAGGGAATTTTGTAAAAATTAAATTTTTATATCAAATTGAGGTCTGATTTGGAAACTAATAGCATATTTGGGTTCGTGGGTGAATGGGTATATGTAATTTGGTCCGAACCCCGAGTTTGTACCAAGCGGGCCTGGGGTCGGGTTTTCACTTTTTTTGAGAAAACTTAGGAAAAATCATATTTTTCAATAAAGTTAGTTCCTTTAGTATAAATTGATGATATTGAATTAATTATGCTTAGATTCAAGCAAGTTAGAGGTGGATTCAAAAGGAAAAGCAATAATTGAGCAGTGAGTGGCCTGCGAAATTGAGGTAAGTGTTTGGTCTAACTTTGACTTGAGGGAATAGGAATCCCCACTTGTTTGCTATGTGAAATGCATGGGTGTGGTGTATAGGTGAGGTGACGAGTATCTATGCACCACCCAAATGACCTGTTAAACATGATCTTTTCCCCGTTCTCAATTTAATTGATCCCAGTCTTAATTGTTATTGGTTATTTATTGTTTTCGTGACTACTAGGCTTCATTACTTGCTGTTAAATATTATTTAGTTATTTTGGAAGAATATTGGTTGTGTATTTGGTTCTATTGGGGAACAAAAATATTGAGCAGTTCAACAGTATGTTGGGATTATATATCCATATATTCATGTTGGTTTCTTGACTATTTACATTGTAGTTGTTTAAAGTTTGCGGGTTATATTGTTTTTTGTTTGAAACTTTTGAATAAATTGGTGTGATAAGGGTGGATAATTGGTGTGATAATGTAACGACCCGACCGGTCGTTTTGAGAATTTAAGCTCCGTTCGGGGGTGTAAGGTCATAAGAAGCCTCACCTTGTGTATATCGACCTGTGTGCGTGGTTAGATTCAGTTACCGGATAATCCGGAGTCGAATTGGGAGAACAATTTCAGTTTTAGAAGCTTAAGTGAAGAAAGTTGACCGGAGGTTTGACTTTTGTGTAAACGGCCTCAGAATGAATTTTGGTTAATGTCAACAGATTCATATGATGATTTTGGACTTAGGTGTGCGTCTAGAATTGGATTTGGAGGTCCATAGAGTGATTTGAGGTAATTTGGCGAAAGTTAGAATTTCGGTGATTCCGGCCGATAGGTGAAATTTTGATATTGGGCTTGGAATGGAATTCCGAGAGTGGTTGTAGGTCCGTTATCTTATTTGGGATTAGTCTGCAAAATTTCATGTCGTTCCAGGTTGATTTGATAGGTTTTCGACGCGAGTCTTGATATTTGAAGTCTTGAAAATTTCTAAGTTTGATTTTTGGTTTGATTCGCCATTTTGGTGGTATTTTGTGTGTTTTGAAACCTCGAGTGAGTCCGTGTTAGGTTATGTGACTTGTGTGTGTTGTTGGACAAGGTCCCGGGGGCCTCGAGCGTGTTTCAAATGGGTGTCGGGTTCATTTTCCTTATTTTGAACTGCTGAAAAGTCTGTTCTAGTATCCTTCTATGCGATTGCATAGCCTTCATCATGATTGCATAGTGTTATTTGACATGCCCAGCTTTTCCTTGTACGCGTTCGCACCATTTCGTCTGCGATCGTAGAAGCTCCTCTCTTCCTCCTTCGCGATCGCACTTAAGCCATTGCGTTCGCACATTAGTGGAATAGGGCTGAGGCCAGAGGATTTCTCCTTCACTGCGGTCGCGAAGCACCTCCTGCGTTCGCATAGTTCCTTGTTCTTGTTCTCCGCCTTTGCATTCAAATTTCCGCAAACACATAGTAGAAATAGGTCACCAGAAATTTCCTACTCAGCGATCGCAATGTGCACTCCACGATTGCATAGAAGGTTGTGGTCAGTTTTCCCTTTCCTCTTCGGGATCGCATCCACTTGTCCGCGATCGCGATGCTTTATACACCTGGGAAGATTATAAGTTTCCAAAAATCAGGGTTTCACCATTTTTGACAAAATTTGACTTTTAGAACTCGGTTTTGGGTGATTCTTTGAGGTTTTTTTCACACAAATCAAATGAGTAAGTGTTCTTCCACTATAATTAATTATATTTCATGAATTAGTTCTTGTTTTTATCATTTAATTTTTATTTTGGGTTGAGGGAATTATGGATTTTGAAAGAAATCCTCTAAGAGGAAATTTCATGATTTGAAAGACCAAATGACATCCGAATTTGATAAATTTAGTATGGATGAACTCGTATCGCAATGGGTAATCGAAATTTGTAAGAGTTGTCGGGTTCCGAGGCGCGGGCCCGGGGGTCGACTTTTGGGTCGATTTTTATAAATTAGTAAAGATTGAAACTTTATTATTCAGACTCACTCCTTATACGTGCTATGTGTGTTTTGAAGTTGTTTTAGTTGATTTTGAGCGTCCGGAGGTCTTTCCGCCCGAGAAGTTCACTTTGTGTATCCGGTTGTCGTCTTTGAGGTAAGTATATTGCCTAACCTTGTGTGGGGGAACTACCCCTAGGATTGAGTCTTCCTTGTTTATTGTGGTCCGTGTATGCGAGGTGACGAGTGCCTACTCGGACTTATTTGCTAATAGATTGCCCTTTTAAGACTCGTAGGTCCTTATGCTACTTGTGAATGAGTTATCATTGTTACATTTGAATCCTTGGTGGCAAATTTCATCCCCTCCTGCTTAAATTGGAAGTACTTGCTTTTGGATTCCTTTCGTTGGCTATTCGATCTTACTTGACTTAACTGAGTATTTTACCTTCTTTATTAGTATGCTATATTTGCTTCATAAACAACCTAATTGACTAGAATTAGTATTACTTGCTCTATAATTGTTTAGCAGTAATTGGAATATCGTTACATTGGTGTCAAACATGCCTGTGAGTCGTATACTGTGATTTATATGATTTTACCTTAAGTGCTGCTTAGGTCTAGTTAGATAATTTTTTCATGTTGATGGTATTTCCTTGGTGTTGCCTATCACTGAGCATGGTTCGAGCTGAGTTTATTTTGTGAAGCTAATTGTCTGGGTGAGATTGGTTATAGCTGCTTCCCTTGCCGGGATGATTTGGTTTCTTTGGTTGTGAACTTGAATTTATAGAATCATTGCTATATTTGCCTTGTTTCCCCCTCGTTATGCTGCTTTTCCTTATGCTTGGCTGTCACGACCCGAAATCCCACCTACAGGTCGTGATGGCGTCTAACATTGCACCCGCTAGACAAGCCAACGTTTTGAATAAACAAACCCATTAACAGCTAAAATAAACAAGATAATTACGACAAATGCGATTAACAATATGAAAGTTAACTCATTTCAAGTTATATAACAAGCTCCGAAACAGATCCCGTAAATATAACCCAGAAATGGTGTCACATACTCACGAACTGTCTATGAGATTACTAAATACAATGGTTTGAAAATAAGAACATATGACTGTCGTTGAAACTATAGAATAAGACAGAACTGAAAGAGAAGGGTAGAAGGTGACGCCAAGGCCCACGAACGTCTGCGGGTCTACCTCGATGTCTCCTGAAAGGACTGAAGGTATGCTCCCTCCGTCAGTGTCCACTGGGTCCGGCTGCGTAGTCTCAACAACATAAATAAGTGCAGGTGTAGAATCAGTACAACCGACCCCATGTACTGAGTAAGTGCCGAGCCTAACCTCCGCGAAGTAGTGACGAGGCTAGGACCGACAACAGTATACATACCTGTGCAATTCTATATAATAACAGAAAAATATCGATGGAAAGAAACAAGTAAATACATATACGGGGATAACATGCTGGAGATAAAAGGCAACAAATTACCAAAATAGCAGAATAAGATAATAACTGAACTGTTGGAGTAAGACATGAATTAACATTTCGAAACAAGTAAATAAGCAGCAAAAGGCACGTCATGTCCCCTCGTGCATAGCCTCACGATTACTCGGCACAGAATTTCCCCTCGTGCAATAAATAATAAACAGTCGGCACGGCATGAGTTTGAAAGGAATGAGCTTAAGAACACGAACCTATGATTTGGGTGTTGAATTCCCACTTCAATAATCGCCCAAGGTCGAGTTCTATGGAAGAAAAAATTGAAATTTTTGTCAAATCCCATTTTGGAGTCTATTTTAAAACACTGGAAAGGCCTTCATCGCGTTCGCGAGAAGCCTGTTGCGATCGCGAAGCCGTGACCCTATTGGCCTACACGTTCGCGAGATAACCCACACGTTCGTGAAGGCATTCTCCCCCCAAGCTTCCGTATTCGCGAGCCAAGTGCCGCGTTTGCGTAGAAGGTTACTGACCCCCTCCCCTAGGTCCCTTAAATCATCGCATTTGCAAAGGGTACCACCTCCCAGCGCTTCGCGTTCGCGACCGGTCCTTCGCACTCGCGAAGTAGAAATTATCCCTCAGTCTGGTTTACACTATGCGATTACGAAGATTGTTTCGCGATCGCGAAGCACAAATTACATGTGCACCAAAAACAACAACATCAGAATTTCCTAAGTCCGAAACATCCTGTAGCCTATCCGAAACTCACCCAAGCCCTCGGGGCTCCAAACCAAACATGCAAACAAGTCTAAAAATATCATAAGGACTTGCTCGTGCGATCAAATCGCTAAAATAACACCTAAAATATGCATTTAACATCAAAATCAATAAAGTTTGTATTTTCTCAACCGAGGGTCCGAATCACGTCATATAAACTCTGTTTCTCACCAAATTTCACAGACATGGTTTAGATATTATAACGGGCCTGTACCTGGATTCGAAACCAATATACGGTCCCTATACCATCAAAATCAATCATAAATCACATACTTTAACACCATAAATTTTCTGAAATTCAATTTTAGTAAAAAAATTATTTCTCATGCTATGAACCTCGGAATTCGAATACGGGCATACGCCTAGATCCCATATTTTATTATGGACCCACCGAGACTGTCGGAACATGGATCCGGTCCGTTTGTTCAAAACGTTGACCAAAGTCAACAAAAATCATTTTAAATTTCCAAATATTATTATTTTCATCTATTTTTCACATAAATGCTCTACGGAATTATGCCCGGAATGCGCAAGCAAATCGAGGAGGAAAATTATAAGATCTGTAAGGCTAACGAGTGCGGAATAAAGTCCCAAAACACAAGATGATCCCTTGGTTCATCATAATGTCCACATCTAAAACAAACGTTCGTCCACGAATGGACATAGAAAAGTACATGAACTGGCGAACAAGTGGGGTTATCGACTTCGCATGTCAAGCTCTCCCAGGTAGCTGCCTCTATATGATGACCTCTTCACCGCATTCGAACTGAAGAATAACTCTTCAACCTCAGCTGTCGAACCTGCCGGTCTAGTATGGCTACCAGCTCCTCCTCATAAGTCAAATCCGTGTCCAACTGGACAGAGCTAAAATCTAATACGTTAGACGGGTCACCATGATGCTTCCGGAGCATGGACATATGAAATACTTGATGAACTGATTATAACCTTGGAGGCAACGCAAGTCTTGTCATGGGCGACTTTCCATCCATGCCCCATGACCCCTTGGACGCGCCCCGTGGCGTCCTAGCAAGCCTCCAAACGCCTAGCGCCACGGACGGCCCCGTGGTCTTGGCCGCACCAAGTGACAAGCGCGCATGTGCCTCTGTCGCCCCACCAATTTCCCTTGCTAGCGCCCAGCCGCAAGTTGCTGCCAACAGCGCCGCGCGCGCAGACAATGCCGCGCGCGCAGATCGTGATACTTGAGACAAAGTTGCTGCCAACGGACCAGTTTCTACCTTTGTAGAAAACTAAGTCCTTTTCTTTGTAAATATAGACTAGCTTTATTCCATGTAATTTCACTATGTTTCTCTAGCGTAGTTTAGTCTACTTATGTAACTTTAGTTTATTTTTTTAAAGCATTATTAGGGGGTATCAATCATTCAAAACTTTCTAGCAAGAAATTCTCTGTACTGGTGTCTCTACCCCTCGACACCGCGTTGCCTTCTTTTGTAATAGCTTTCATTATTGCAATCAAGCTTTTATTCAAATCTCATTTCTGTTCTCTCAAATTGTTGGCATTGGTTTTCCCACACGGCACTGACAATCTCGTCTAGCGTGTGGCGAGGACCTCATTTGGCAGACAGCAACCACCCT
Source organism: Nicotiana undulata (assembly GCA_005239495.1). Lineage (NCBI taxonomy): Eukaryota > Viridiplantae > Streptophyta > Magnoliopsida > Solanales > Solanaceae > Nicotiana > Nicotiana undulata. The sequence goes on along the minus strand of ML257825.1, from coordinate 2,154 downwards.
GACATCGGTTGCTTAGCCTTACGTCGCCCATCCAAAGAATCTCAAGAAGGCATCGCGTAACAGTTGGTATCCGAGCCAGGTTCGACATCAGACGAGGGAACGCATTGGCATTACCACCATTTCTGACCATGGTGAATCATGGGGACCGCATTACGGCCCTTGAGGAGACGGTTGACGTTCTACGACCCATTGTTGATACGGTGCTGGAACTGAAAACCAACTGTAACGACCCAGCCGGTCGTTTTGTGTGTTGGGACTCCGTTCCCATGAATGACTCTTCCCATAGCGACTACTCGTGCCTTATAACTTGTGTGGGCCGGTAGTTCGTGATTCGGAAGTGATTTGTCCAGTTCAGGAACACTTGGTTCCTGAAGGTTAGCCTATTTGGCTGATTTTGGTTCCGAGCAGCATTTTGAACAAACGACCTCGGATTCGAGTTCTGACAGCTCCAGCAGCTGCGGATGATGATTTCAGACTTGGGAGTGTGTTCGCCTCGGGTTTCTGATGACCCGGGAGTATATCGGCACCTGAATTGGAATTCAGGATTTCATGTGATTTGGAATTCAGCCTTGAATTGAACGTCGTGATATCATGGTCCGAATGGAATTCCAGAGCTGGAAATAGCTCCGTACAGTCATTTATGACTTGTCCGCAAAATTTGGGGTCATTCCGAGCAGTGTAGACCCGTTCGGCGTATTGACGAGCCATTGAAATTTTTCTTGAAATCCTAAATTTTATCTAAGGGGTTTTGGAGAGTGATTCTTGGTTCGAATGATGTTTCTTGTGTTCTGAGAGCTCGAGCAGGTCAGTCACGTGATTTAAGACTTGTCGGTATATTTTGTCGAGGGCTCGGGTGGGCCCAGGGGTCTCCCAGACCCCGACCGGGGTAAAAAACCAGCAATTGAACTGCTTGTGGGAATTTACTGGTGTGACCGCACCTGCGGTCCATGAGGCACAGGCGCGAGGTTCGCACCAGCGGAATTCCCCTCGTAGGCGCGGCTCCGCAGGAGCGGACAAAGGCTCGCAGGCGCGACCTTTCCCAGGGGCCCAGGCCATCGCAGGAGCGGCCTATTCTCCGCAGGCGCGTCTCTGCAGGCGCGTACAAAAGCCCGCAGGTGCGAGAAATTTGCCAAGTACCCAGGCCATTTTCCGCAGGCGCGACCCAACTTCCGCAGGTGCGAGTCCGCACCTGCGATCCAAAAGTCGCAGGTGCGGAAACTGCTGGGCAGTTCCATTTAAAAGGCCAAGTCGCGAATTCATTTCCTAGAATCACATTTCTTCCATTGTTGACGATCCCAAGAGCTCCAGAATGGATATTTTGGCCTAGGAACTCAGGTAAGTGATTTCGTAACCCTCCGCACATAATTTCTTCCGTTCTTTGAGAATTTCTTCTTCCTAATTCATGGAAATTCATAAGATTTTGTTTGTGGAAGAAAGAGGGGTTTGATGTTAATATGAATTCTGATTTTTTTTCGTCCATTGAGGGATGATTAATGGAGTTAATCTCGATCCTTAGGCGACGTATAACGCGTTTCTTAAAGAATTATAATTTTCCGGACGCCGAAACTCGGAGTTGAATTTCCAAATTTCGAGCCATCGAGGGTGATTCGGAGGATTCGTGCGTCGTGTTGATTGGTCTGTTGGCCGGAGAAGCACTTGTTCAGGTGAGTCTCCTTTCCAAACTTTGTAAGGGGGAAATGTCCCCCAGGCTCTTGATTGCTAATTGTGCTCGTTGAGGGGGCTACGTACGCACCACGTGACGAGAGTCCGTACGTGGCATCTATATTTATGTTGGGTAGCCGTAGGACCCACGAGCATGTTCTAATTGCTGTTTGATATTATCTGATGTTTTGTACAAGTTATTACTGATATTTGATGAAATTTAGCTATGATAGCTGCGAATTTAACGTACAAAATATTCAGATAAGAATTATGAACTCCATCAATTGAGTAATTGTGTTACTCCTAAAATAATTGATAAAGAGCAAAGAATAAATGAGATGATGAGCCGTTGAGCTAGACGAAGGCGGTTAAAATTCCTTCTCGTACTTGAATTGTTTAATCGTGGTAATATTATGAGCATAGAGGATGATATGATGAAAATCCTAGCTTTGGCTATCAAGTAAGGTGTGAGTATCCGATCCCGTTGAGTGT